>JAOEHI010051651.1:0-18217 GCA_025447815.1 Percopsis transmontana | reverse complement strand
CATTTTGCAGACGCTTTAATCAAAAGCGACTAATCAGTAAATATCTCAATAGCTTAGAATGTCATATCCCAGTATAAAACCAGTCAGTTTTTATATTATAATATTAATAGAAGTAAAATAGAACTCTACTCTAACCGTAAGAAAATGTCTTAATATACTAATATGTTAAATAACAATATAACATGAAAGTTCCCAGTACAGGCTATTCCACTTGCCACTATGACCACCAAATATCTTTTCAGGACTAATTTGGTGGAGAGTGTTGATGCCAGTTATATCAACAAATGCCTCTATGATCCAACCGAGAACCCACTGTGTCCCATATTCAGACTTGGGGACATAGTAAGGCTGTCTGGCTTCAACTTCGCCACGATAGCCAAAGTGGTAAGTATGCTGCTAAGTATGTATGCCTTTTTTTAATCACTAAAAAGTAATTTTGTATTTAAAGCTGTACAGGACCACTTTTTAAAATAACATTAACTTTTAATTACTATTGCTATTGTTATTGGCCTTGCCATGCCCCAGCGAAACAAACAGCACGCAGCAAAAAACACGAGACCCCTTGGATACAAATGTCTGTGCACTGGATAGTACAGTGGTGGGTGTGGTTTATGTATCAGGATTAGAGTCACTATGGTAACTATCAACACTGCTCTCACTTAACTGTATGATTACATGTGAAACGATTACGGTACAAATCATTTAAGGCCTGATGAAAGTTTTCAAAAACACAATGTGCAATTGCATCTTACAACAAGAGTGGTCGCCACTTTGCCAAGTTACTGTATCCTAAAACACAAAAGAAAAATAATATTCATAGACCTTACATTCTCCTTTAACTAGTGATATTGAGCTTTTTTTAAGCCCTCAACTCTATAGCTTCCTTACTTAAATGTAAATCAACACGCTATGTGTTCGTGGTTATATAATTGCATCACATGATCAATATATACATAGCAAATTCTAAGAGATGGTGAGCCTCATGTTTGACATGTTAGAAGTAGGCCTATGTTGTTTTTTTAGAATGGTAGTTAGTGCAGGATGAACCAAAACATTTAGTTTCTGTTCAAGCAAGTACAATGAATGAGAGATTATATAACGTGAAGCGTCTGAGGACGTTACATTGAGGAGGGGGAAAGCAAAATTTGGTTTGGCCACATACTGTACTCTGTCAAGTTTCATTAATAGGCGCCTTTCATATGTAGCCGTGCACGTAGAGCATTGTGCTCAACTGAGAGGTCAAGTCAATTGCGTGCTTGCGTCCTCACAGGGAGGAGCCATTGGTATTGTCGTGGACTGGACGTGTAACCTGGATCTGGCTGTAACTAAATGTATACCAGAGTACACGTTCCACGGGCTCTATGGAAACCCTGAAGAGAAAGACATAGCCAGAGCATCAGTGGGCTACAACTTCAGGTGCTGCAAGCATTCCAGTGAAGCAGGCAGAGCATTAAGCATCTTAATCTCTAATACCTTTTTTTTTTAATCACATTTAAAGCTGCATAGGTTGCATTTTTTAATGGTAAAATTGTAACTTTGAATTATTATTAGTTTTGAAATTGGTCTTCCCAAGCCCCATTAAAGCCAATGTGAGACCCTTTAAAGGTCTGGCAGCAGAAGTACCTTTGGCCTGCACTCCTCTCCACTCCGCTCTACAGAGACACTTCCTTTTCCTCCCCTTACAGCCACCCACACTATTTTGAACAGCTTAAAAATTTAAATAGTGAGATAAGTGGAAAAGTTGGGGTTTTGGGGAGTGTAGCCTACCTTTAACAGGCTCCTTGTGGTAAAATTTCTGATCTATTTACAGATACGCAAAGCATTATATAGAGGACAAGCAGCAGAAAAGAATTCTTATGAAAGTGTTTGGCATCAGAATAGATATCATAGTCAAATCAATGGTAGGTTTCGTCTTTGACTATTATTCATAATGTGTTAGTGTCTACCTACAGAGATGGACAACGTTTAAATCACTGACATTGTTACATGCAGGCGAGGAAATTTGATATTATTCCGACACTGACAGCCATAGGCTCTGGAGTGGGCATTTTTGGAGTGGTGAGTTTTATCCACTCACACATATATGGTCTTTGCATTGTCTGTTAAATTATTTATAATTAGCATCCATTTTTTCCCCAGGCAACTGTGGTATGTGACTTGCTGCTGCTTTACTTAATGCCAAGGAGAGAATTTTACAAGAATATGAAATTCAAATACACAGACACACCGATTGAGGTAAGCTGTGAAACATCAACAACACATGCAGTCAATTCAGAATTATTCCTTTAGAACACAAGATGGCAGCAGAAGCATTTGACTGCAGCTGTCCTAAATCTGATGTGTCTATAGTAGCTTATAAATGCACTGGGTTATGTGAGGTCTCTCAAAATAGCACCAAGGGATGCAGCAGATCTAATCTAATAACACATCTGTGTTTATGTCAATGGCGTCCAATGAGCTAAATACCATGTCCACAGTGTCCAAACCTGCTTGTGTTACTCGTCTATACCCACAGTTAGCACTTCATATAGTTACCAGGCAACGCAAGTGGAAAATTCTATCATCCTACTCAGCTACCCTCTAAAAGCTAGAACCAACAGTTAGGCCATTTTGTATTTACAGCACGAAGGCCAGGAGCTTGATTTAGATCCCTCTAAATGCAGTCCAAGTCCTAGCCTGTGGCGGGATCAATGTGAGTGCTCCTAGATTGATCTTAGCAAGTAGTGCCTTTGTTATAGTGGAAATATACTCTATGTATTAGGTTAGGGATTACTGTATCATTACTGGATCTGACTTTTGTCTTATAGGACCCTGAATTAGAAGAATGCAACATGGAGAAGAGCACAAACGTAAGCCATTATCATACACATAGCATTCATGCACAATATGCGCTTGTACCATAAGCCTGTCCCATAGACTGTAAACATGACATCTGACAACTGTCTGTCCCATGTAGGACTAACCAAGGGGGACAGTCGAGAGCCATTGGCACTGTGTTGGCACACTCTGTATGCCTGTGTATGTGTACAAATGACATAATGCAGCTACACATATTGTGACATGAGGAGATCTACTAAAACGAGATATACATGGCGGGCTGGGGCATTGTGGGTGATGGGCTGGGGCATTGTGGGTAGATGTTTTTCAATATTGTTTGTGTGTAAAAATGTTGTACTTAATATATGTATATACTGTATGTAAACGTAAAACTGTACTTTGAGTTTTGTGACATTTTACCTTATCCCAATCCCATAGCACTGGGTGGGACTGGACAGCAAGACTTCAGCAACTGTCCTAAAGTCAGCCTGATTGACTATTGTTGTGAAACGTAGCGCCAAGGATAGTACATTCAGTTAGTGTACTTGTATGTGTGTGTGTGTGTGTGTGTGTGTGTGTGTGTGTGTGTGTGTTTGTGTGTGTGTGTGTGTGTGTGTGTATTCCTGGGTCTAGCCAGGTATCATAATTCATGACGTCACCACAGTTCATATTCGTGTCCATAATATCTGTGAAAGTTTCCTGGCGTAACTTACTCATGCCAAGCTTTTGTTGTATATTTCTGTCAAAGCTAGTTAGACAGATAGTAGACAGATAGTTATGACACCATGTGCGTAACAGTAAGATGATGTCCATTAAGCAAAACAAGTGTTCGTTTGTCTCTCCTTTGCAGTTTGTGAGTGACAAGTAGGTTCAGTAAAATCATGTACAGTAATTGCACTGCTTTCTTGTACTGTCAAAGTTTGTCAACGTGATGTCTTACTGAACTCAGGGTACAGAACAAAGTGATGACTGGATAGGAAATGATTCCACTCTTGTTTTATTTTCTTCGAGTATGTCTGGGTGTACAAAAAGCATGCAAAAAATAGCTTCTTTATACTGTATATATCAGTACATATTTACAACATAACAACTGCATTTCTTACAGGTGCACCATGCTTTTGTTTTTGTATGTGGGACTTGACATAGATCAATGATTACATTCAGAGCAATGCAATATGATACAAACATCTAGAACACATCGACAACAGGCACCTTGAACATAAATATCAGGGAGCGTGGTATACATACGGAGCTCCAAAACAACAGTATTGTCCCTGCTTCATATATACACGCACTCAAACCCTCTTAGAAAAGAAAATCCTCTAAACACAGGACAAAATCGTTTACAGACGTGGACAGGGGCCATTACATGCAAAGGTTTGGGTTGTTTTTCTTGCCCTTTTTCTCTCCTTTCCTGTATTAAAGTGTGAAAGTCAGCTCTGAATGAACATGATCTGCGACTAACGGCTGGCATACTACTCTCTACATGTGGCAAGTTTGATGTGCAAATGGGAGCTGGTGCTTATCCACTTACAGAAAAGTAGATTACAGGAGACTGACGAGCTATTTGACACAGGACTAGTCATTCCTGTGCCTTTTACTTTAACAGAACGTGACGGGGTTGAAATATGTCTGCATATCTCTCAGTGGAATGTGCAACGCAAAGAAGTATGGGTCCAAAGAAGAGGACACAATTTCAAATTGAGAGGAAATAATTTGCCTCAGTTCTGTTTCTCAGCGAACAATCGCATAAAGTATCAAAACACAGGTTGCAAGACACAAAATACATACATACATATGGTGTACCATGGTCATCTACAGGGAGGTAACAGTATAAAGTGGAGAGCAAAGACTTCAAACAGTATTCAAATTCAGACCGTATTTAATTTAAGCACAAGAGAAATAAAGCTGTATATAGTTTAGTGGCCTGAGCGTTCATGCGACAACAATGACAATAATATTGCACTTCTGACTTTCCAAACAAAAACACAAATGTACAGTTGGATACACATAGATAAATATTCACTCTCACAAGCACTTGAAAAAGTGTTAAATTGATGTAGCATATAAAAAGAAATGTCATTTCCTCATAATGGGCTTAGAACACAACATATCATCTGTTTGGTTCAGCCCTTGAGTAATAATTACCCTGCAAGTTAATAAATACACAAAGCGCCTCGCAACAGCCACATTCAGGACACATGCAACTGTCATCAGCAGAAAAGAGAAGAATAAAGTAAACAAAGACAGAGCCTCTTGAAGTTAATCACTGACCCCAGCACTTGACATTGCATATACTGGGGAAATCAGTACTGGTGGAAAATTTAAAACGGGTAGTGGCAACAGCTCTAGCTACTGTTTGAATCCTATTAAAATAAAAAATTTTTTTTTTAATCCAACCTCTTTGACTGCACATTGAAAAATACAATTATATATTTTTATTTATTTATTATATTTTAATTATCTGTAGTTTTAAACACTTGTTAGTGTTAACAGAATTCATTATTTACTGCTCCTGAAACACAGAAACCCTACAACACAGAGGCTTAATATTAGTATGCATCATGTGCTCCCATTTAGATACTGCGGCTGCCTCTCAATCCTCTATGGTTCAGGTAACTGTATACGGCAGCAGCCCATCCTGTATTGAAGGGTACTGAGCCAGATCAATGGGAGAAATGCAAAGTGCTGCACTCACCCATTCTGAATCAGCCACATGGGCTGAGAGGTGTAGCTGGTTGCAGTCGGGAGTCCAATCATGGCATTGAACTGTTTCCATTGCCAGGACAATGTGTGAGGGTGGAAGGAAAATGTAGGATATGAGAAAGGGGGCTGGAGTGACACACATTTAAAAGTCAGTGCCAAGTCACCGGAAAGGAATGTGTCCATGACAACCAAAATGATATGGTTCCTATTTCATGCTTCTTTTTGTATTCATGATAAATAATGATAAAACTATTTAAAAAGATAATTATTTCAACATCTCGCAGCCTCACAAAAAGCATCTTGCAACCCTTCCAGACAACTTTGAGACCCCAATGGGTGATGGATTAACTTCAACGTGAAAGCTGGTTTATGTTATTAAATACTGTGGACACTTACGTTCGCACATTTGCCCAGTGCTAAACGAATGGTACAGTTAGTGTATGATATGGTACGCGACGGCTGGCAGTTAGACCACAGCGACAACAAGACATAGGGACAGTTTCCACAGGGATTAAGCCTTGTCTATAAGACTAAAAACCTAAATTCAGATTCAGATATCTATTGAGAAATGTCATTAGTCTAGACCTAGGCTTAATCCCTGTCCATGAAATAATAATGAAGTTGTAAAAGAGACATAGAAACCCATCACACAGCCGCCATCCTCCAGAATCTCCATACCTCTCCAGAAAAAGCAGATCTTCCTTTATTTGATCCAAATCAAGTGTAAGCACCTTGTTGGGCATAAGAAGGGCATCGTCAACATACAGTATCCCACTCCTACACAAGGCTGCTGATTGCACAGACAAAGAAACAGGGGCAGCTTGGGAAGGCTAGTTGGAGCCAGGCAGTAACACTTGGGACAACACATCATTGCATTTGTGTAGAGCATTACAATGGCTGAAACCTTTAAAGAGTACATGCATGCTGGAGTCTGTAGTAGTGTCATCGTTGGAGTCATGCTGGCTTTCAAGGGCCTATATTATTCTTCTGTGATTGTGAAAGGTTCCTCCAGTGACGATGAGTGATTCTAGGCACCATGCATGTGTGAGTCACAACATTCAAGCGTTTGACAGTTGGGAGCGGATTCTTCTCCTCTTCCACAGGGGCTGCCTGTAGAGACGCAGACAAAATACTTTCGCCGCACGTCATTTGAACTTGTAAATATCATGGGAACTGCCGGAGCCTCTCTGTAGTCTGTTTTGAACCCTGTCTGTCACACCAGTAAACCGCTGAGTGGTTTGGATTACGGAGGTTGTAGCGAGAGGAGCCGTGATTGAGTCGAAGGAAATGATTGATTCTTTTCTTTTTTTTCGTAACACTGGTTTAAACTGCAAACCGAGCGTCCCTTCAGAGGGGATCTCGGGGATGGGCCGTGAATGAGGCGTGTCATGGAAATGAAGGGGATGCAGAGCTGGTGCGGGGAGCAGACCGGGCTGCAGACTCAGGAAGGCTCGTCTTCATGAAGGTCTTCCAGCTCCCCGTCCCTGGGCCCATCTCCACTGCTGCCCTTCCTGAGGGAAGAAAGAGGGAGAGGAAGTGTGTGTGTGTGTGTGTGTGTGTGTGTGTGTGTGTGTGTGTGTGTGTGTGTGTGTGTGTGTATGAGCAAAACCACATCATAACGGTACGTTTCATGGGTCGCAACCAGACAAGAACTTGCTGTGAAAATGAACCCGCACGTCTCTAGGGGAAAACCACAGGGTCACTGGGATACCCACAACAAAGCTTTCACTCATATTTCATCACCACAACGCACGTGCCTCATCATTAACACAATGTTAAATGGCCACAACAGGGAGTCGACAAAGACCTTGGCGGTTTGATCCGTCGCGCCTTGTGACGGGATGGCGACCCACAAGTGTGGAGCGGTGGGTGATAAAGATGGAGGAGGGGGGGGAGGGGGTATGGAGGACACAAAGGTTGGTACATCTTTTGACAGCGAGCCAGACCACATCACACAGAGAGTGTTACCTTAGTGAGGGGTGAAGTTTTAAAGAGGGACGGAATGGCCACGAGTCCCTGCAGCACAGTGGGAGAAAAAAATGCAAACGTCATAGTTGAAAGGACGAGGGTCAATGGTGGGGTCGGTGAAATGGCAGGGATGGTACGTTCCCCTTACTCAGCCTCTACAGTACGAATAGAAAAAAAGCTGCAGGCGAGGGCCTGCTCCCCCCCCCCGCCCAACCTAGGTCTCCTCCAAGACATCGATTTACACTTTATACGATGAGACAATCATTCGGAGCATTGAGCTAATCTACACGTGTGTGTACAGTCCAGCAGGGGGCGGTAGTCCTCCAAACCTTTCGAAATAATTCAGCCTCATATAAAAGCTTTGTCCCTCAGCTCTCAATGCTCTGAAAGCCTGAAATTGAAAGTGTAAGAAGAGAGAAGGAGGGGGGGGGCCGTCGTCAAACCTACACACTGGATTACATTCTGACCTGATAACGCAGTAGGCGCTTGTAATGGAGATTACTGTTCCAAGGTTATGCAAGGTGGGGATGCACTGGGCACTGCAGGACACAGTTAGAGAGGCTCCAGTTGGCAGAATTGTAAGCTAACAATGAGATGAAAGACCCACTGTCTCAAGGCTACAGTACGATTACAGGAAGCCTGGTGTGGTGTAGCTCTGTGGCAAACACCTTGGTGAAGGTCTGTCACTGTCACGCACAGTAACCTTGAAAACTGCACACAAAGGAACACTTGTGCGCGCTGCAATGCAACACAGTGTACAGTTAAGCGAAAGAATTAGGGTGCTATGGCAACACAAACCGGCAGGTGTTGCTGCCGGTTTGTGTTGCTTGTTTACTTGCAGTCAAACACACAAAGACAGACAGACAGACAGACAGACTCTATGTGATCACAATTGGTTTTCAACATCCTGACTTCTTCTTGCATTTGAAAGCCACTGCTGTATACCATACATTTGATCCCAACGGACAGTATGAGCGGGTGGTTTTAGGGATGCTGTGTGTTTAAGGTGGCTGCGGGGTTTGGCCACAGAGTGATTCCTTATTTCCCCTGCGTGTACTTACATTAGCAGGTTACCTGGGGCAGACATGGATCGCTCCTCTCTCCTGCTTGGACACTCAAAGGGATTACCAAAGGAACGCTTCCTCAACATGGCCTTTACCAGGATCTGAAATGATGCGTAGAGACAGGGCTGCTATTATTAAAGTACACATCACAAATTCTAATGTTTGTTTTGCTCTCAATTCAGAGTGTGTGGTCCTATGCACGTTTGCGAATGTACACACACAAATATGCTAACAAACAGTGTAGTCACATGCATTTAGGCTGAGTATGGACAAAGGACTTTTCTTTCTTTTCTTACGATAGAGAACATAGATCATTAGAGAGACCGGTTACACAATAGGGATATTTTGTCAGTTTTGCCAGTTTGCCAAGGATTGTGTATTATATAAGCTTAACACTGGTAAACACTGGCAAGCCTATACCAGGCGTATAGTTACCCTGTTGCTAGTAGTTTGTGCTATTCAGTAAACACTGATGATCATGACAATATTTACAGAAAATGTGGTTTGGTTTTATGTATTTTATCCCTGTATAGGTCCTCAGTTTATAGTACAGTATATGTGTTTTTACTAGCGGAATTTAAAGAATTGACAATACATGTTTTTTTTTTGTTTTGTTTGTTTTTTTAAAACAGACAGTGAAACACTGTTCGTTCTTTGTAATCTATTTGTACTACACAAACTGCAAGACCAGCTTGTCAAAAGTGTCTAGCAGCTCCGTTCAATGGTCCGCTATCTGGGCTAGTCTAAAACTGTTTGTGCAAACTGAAATACAAGTTTGGTTCTTACCACTGCGGAAAGGCTGGGGACATATTTGACAGAGTTCTGCACCTCCTCTTCGGTTACCTCCACCACAGAGCAATGTTCCTCCTCTAAAGGCAGCGGGTCAGTACCCCCCTGGGTCACCCACTGGTCCAACTTCACACACAAAACACACATATCTAGAAAATCTAAAATTCCTTTCTATCAATTTGTTTTTGGACACCCTATATACACACACACCTACACCTCTAAGAAAACGTCTTCTTGCAACTTAGCAAGCTGTGTGTGTGTGTGTGTGTGTGTGTGTGTGTGTGTGAAATGCCTGACAGCCTAATTATCTCCTCCTCCGCAAACGTCAACACAGTCTCTGGAGGGAAAATGTTTCTGCAACGTGATCACATTGACAATTCCAAGTGTCTTGGGTTGATGGTAATTTTACGGTTTGATATTTTCTCGAAACGGAAAAGAAATATGACTAATCCGGGATTCCGGGGCCTAATGCTGATTATGTGTCCATTTAAATGCTCTTTATGTCAGCAGGCATAGGCGAAGATGGCATTAAGAAAGCCTCCCCAATAGGGGACAAGCTTTTCTCATGATCTTGATTATTGGCCTTTGTAGAAACAAGTCAATCGTTTAACATGTCCCACTATAACCTCCTGCTGCAACAGGAAATATGTCGACTCACGCTCCGCAAGCCTTTTCAGGGGTTATCACGGGGACTTTAACTTCTGAATGATGTGCGTGGCAAGCTCTGCTTAAAATAACATACCTTGAATTACTCTTTATTTAATAATCAACAGTTTATTCAGCACTCTTGCTCCGGTGCAGTACCTACCTTGATCTCTGGGAGTGTGATTCTTGTGTCTGGGTTCTTGTCAAGCATCCTCAGGATTAGAGTCTTTAGCTCCTCACTGATGTTCGGTCTAGGAGAACATACAATCGCAGTAAACAACACTGCTCTGCAGAACAACATGGGCTCTTGCGATTGCTCAAGACTCCTTTTAGAACACTGCATTTACAGTGTGAAGGGGCGATAAGCCATATGCTTTACACCAAGTGCTCAGGAGTATACTAGGTGTATACTGTAGTTAGCTACAGCCTATAGTAAAGGAATACATGCATTCCCAAATACAAAGTGATAATAATAAATAATAATAATAGCGTAAATTAGCCAAATGACACAAATGCATGTGGTATGAGTAAGTTAGCACATAACGTTGACTATCTCGTAACAACGGTGCATGTCAAGGTCTGGGATATGTTAGGCGGCAGGCGAACAGTCTGTTCTCGTAGTCAACGTGTTGGATGGGGGAGAAAGGGGCAGACATAAAGGGCCAAATAGTCTCGGCCAGACGACTGGGTCAGAGCATATCACAAACGGCAAAAGTTGTGGGGTGCGGTCCGAGGAGAGTAAAACCACGAACCGGGCGACAGGGTGTGTTGGGCGCCCAAGGCTCATCGATGGGCTAGGGCAACGAACCGATAAAACTGTGGCACAGGTGGCAGAACATTTTAAAGACAGTTATGGGAGGAATGTGTCCCAACACACGGTGCATAGCACCCTGCTGCATACGGGGCTGCGTGGCCGCACACCGCTCAGTGCCCATGCTAACACCATTATGACTACCCAGGTGGTCACAATGTTTTGGCTCATCGGTGTATATAGACTGTAGTGACACTAAAATGCCTTTTGATCCAATGCTCTCTTGGGGGCAGGCTGGTATTTAGAGTGTGAGCCCTTGCCACTGTGACTACGTGTCAAGCACGCTGGGAGAAGACACTTGTCCTTAACATTATGACACTGTGTCCTAACACATACTTGAGCTGCCACTCGAAGCCCCTTCACGTTGGCTGTTTTTACACTTAATTCCTCTTTTGTGTCCTCGGCCCCCTCCCCTGGCCTTTCTGCGTACTTCTCTCTCCATCTCTGGTGTTTAAGGGCGTATGTCTGGTTCACTCCCGGGAACGGATTGTTTTGACCTTCCAGGGACGGGAGGAAGCAAGAGGAGGGGACGTGGGAGTTTGTCTCCTGGCTACCGAGGCTCCAGTTCGCTCTGGTCTTTCCACAACTGTGGGGGCAGTGCCTCGCAGTGTGTATGAGCGACTGAGAGAGCAGTAGAGAGGAGACGAAAGCTTTGCCTCAAAGATGTTGTTGATATTTAATATTGATATAGGACATCTGGGGCTGAGGCTAGCTGTGAAAGCACTGCTCTAGTGAAACACAAGTGAAAAATAAAGAGCATTAAAGGTCACCTATGGTAAAATTCAAGTTTTTCCAGTTTAGTGGTCAGTAGTATTAGGTAGGGCTGGACTAATTTTTAAATCCATATAACATGTAATTTAGCCAAAAATTCTCGCTGAAAAAAATCCTTGGGTAAAAGGTGCCAGTCAGATTTGGCCCCAGGTGTGACATCATTTCTGGATCATCTCTGCCATTCCTCCCACTTCCAGTCAGATGGCCAATCAAGTTAGGGCATGTTAAAAAGTGCTCCCCCCGCAGTGCTGGTACCCCTCTCTACTCCTGCCGCTCCAGAGATACTATGACTAGACCCCTCCATTTACAGCCACCCACACTGTTGCTGACAGCTGTGTTTGAAAATATAGAAACGGTGAGCAGAGGCAGAATGTTGCCGTTCTGGGGGGGGGGGGCTATTAACGCAAATGGAGGAGTGTACCTTTAGGGGAAATGAAAGGGAGGGGACATACTTACGTTTCTGGAAACTCCACACACCTGGACCTGATCTTATTGTGCAATGCCAGGATGTACTCGTCGATGAACGGGCACTGCAACGTGACGACAGTAAAGCACACTAGAATTGCTCAGCTGTACGAAAACAAATCAAATCCCGCTAGGCGGTACGTGCTGAAAATAGTATTATCAATCTGAGACAGCCATCCGCTTCATCATTAAAAAGGGTCCACATTACTTGGGGGTGGGGGTGGGAGTGGGGGGGGGGGCATGATAGTCATTTGAGCGCTCCCACTGAGGTCTATTAATGTCCACAGGGGAGACTAGCTCTACTTAGGGGAGACAAAGGGATTCTGAGAAACCAACACTTGCACCTACCTCTAACAGCCATGACTGAGTGTGTAAGTGTGTGTATGTGTGTGTGTGTGTGTGCACGCGCGCTTGCCTTCCCAAAGACTAAGCAGTAGAGAGTCACTCCCATGGCCCACACGTCCAACGCCTGTCAAAGGAAACAATGATGGATGACGTTACGAGAGAATAATAACTAGAATAGTATACAACATGGAGGTTTATTAATACGTGCGTTTACTGTACATACATGTACCAACTCACACAGAGCGGTTTAGACATGCTCTGAAGAGGAAACACTAGACTCACACATTCCCTTAAAATCTATTTCGACAACCTGACAAGCTCATTTTGTGGAAGTCCTCCAGTCCAATACCCCTCACAGGTGGATTTAGGCTCCGATAGCAGGGGCACTCATCCATTATTCTCTCCCCCGCGCCCCCTGGCTCTGTCTGGGCTGAGGACGGCTCGCCTGCCCAGCAGCCAGAGCGAGCAGTGTGATGGATATGGATTGATAGAACTAGCCTCCTAAACCTGGTCAATCTATCACAGAGCCACAGACTACAGACAGAAGAACAACTGCTAGACTTCCGGGGAGGGAGAAAAAAATGCTGTGTTTTTTTCAGATATTCAATAGCTTCATTTGACCCACGGGGGCTAACAATTAAATATTTCTCTGCCAAATTACACTGGAATCAGCGGTACTGGTGCATAATGAATACAAAACACTTTTAGACTAGACTCAAACCAACTCTAATCAGCTAATCAGAGCAAAAGTGGAGGTGGCCCTGGCAGTAGAGCTGTAGATTCCCTGAAGACTTGAAGGAACAGCAGGCTGGAGCAGTCAGACTCCAATTAGAAGCATGCTATTCTGGACACTCCTTGCTGGTCCTTCCATGAAATTCATCCTATCCAACTCTCTTCTTGGCCATTAGCACAGCGACGGTTTGGAAATGAATTGGGATCTTGTAACTGTGATTACATGAAAAGACTGAGAGCTGGAGGGAAGATGTGGCATTGGGCTTGTTCCTGGACTGTAATTTGTTTCCAAATAAGTATGCAGGGGTAGCTAGATTAATTCACAGAGTTCATCTTTCAATCTTTCAAATATGGTAGTTCTAAATAAACATAGGCATGGTGAAAAATTTGTTTTATAGTCGTAAAAAACATCTAGAAAAGGATACTGGGTTAGTGAGTTAATTGTTCTATTTAAAAAGAAAATTACAAAAAATAAATATATATATTTATATATATTTTTGGAGGGTTTTATTATATTATTTCTTAATCAAATCGTGTCAAACTTCCCAAGACAACTGTTACCTTTAGTATGATACCATTACAAAAACCTTCTTTTTTTTTACATTTGTGCAAGAAGCAGAACTACTAGACTAATGGTCTAGGTGTTGGGATGCCAGCCAGAAGGTCGTGGGTTCAAGCCCCAGAGATGGCCTACCTGTAAGCATCCTTGAGCAAGATTCCTAACCCCTATCTGCTCCATGTAATAGCACCATGTAATTGTAAGTTGCTTTGGATAAAAGTGTCTTCCAAATGATCTAATTGTAATTGTACTCTTAAACCAGGCTTTTACCAGGATCTCTTGGTGGGAAAGACTGGGTGATTTCTTTTGACTGGCAGGTCCAAATAGTATATGTACGTATAAACGTATATATGTGATAATCACTCACTTTTCCACTGAAGCTCTTGCGCCTGTCTGAAAGGGTCTCAGGTGCCATGAAAGCAGGGGTTCCAGCGGTGCTGGAGAGCAAGGCATCGTTGCCCTCAAACTGGTTGCTCACGCCAAAATCGGCTATCTTTACGTGCCCGTTGTCCCCCAGTAGTAAGTTAGAAGGCTTGATGTCTCGGTGAATTATCTTCTGATAGTGCACTGTGGAGCAAGGAAAAGGGAGCTCACTGCGAATAGTCCATTGCCGACAGATTTCTGAGAATGGGATTATTTCCCGCTTCACTAACATATATTTCTGCCAGTGAAGCAGAGAACTGCAGACTCTCCACTAAAATCTATCACAGCGATTTTCGCCTTAAGAATAAAAGAATATTACTGGCACCCAGAATCAAACAATCTATGGTGTTCTTGATGCAGTATGTTGTCTCTCACCCGTTCAGTTGAGAAATGTTGAGAAAAATTATTTTGACTTTTGTTGGACCGGAGAAGCATAAAATTATTATGAGCACATCTGACCCTCATCAAATAGAAAAAACAGTTATCCAAGCACTGACAGTTAAACCGCCGGCTGAGGCTTGGCCCAGAACACTCAGATAATTGGCTGAGTGGTGCCCTTGTGTCTGTAGAGACCTAATGAAAGATGAAACCCTTGATGAGATTATCGGCCTTGAGAATTAACTATTGTTAGCACTAATAAGATAGAGATCGAACCTGTTGGCGGAGACCTTGTGGAAGAGGTACTACAGTCAAGCAAACAGCTTTAGATAACACAATTGCTATGCTGTTATGGAATACAGTATGTTTTATTGAAATTGAAAGCACATACAACACATTCTAGACATTAGGGACCCATAAGCCTCTCAACATTATTAATTAATTTAATTATTATTATTTAATTTTTTTTAAAACACAAAAATGATGTCCCTCTCTCCGATTCAAATTGAATCTTGAATCACAACAATTACACACTGTGTGCTGTCTAAGACTTCAAGGTCATACTTTAAGTACACCGAACATGCCTAGTGGCTCAAGAGACCATCTTTGAACTGAAAGCCCTCTGTTAGCAAGCATCTAACCTACTGTGGGGTTCTTGAACTAGGCATCGATCCCCTAACAAGTCCTATATCAGCGGAAGCTGCATTCTGACCAACCTTAGAAGTGCAAAAGAATCTCTCTTCAGGGCTCAATGAATAAAAAACTGCTTTATAACTCCTCATTTTCCCTTTTGGTGTATAAAATCTTGAATGGCAGGGACAACCCGTTTACTGAAAAAAAAAATATATGGCATGTGGCTTCCTACAGACTCAATATCCCTATTTCCCAAATGCATGTTAAAGCAGGTATTGATTAACAGCAATCAATAAGCTCATTGGCTTGTGAAATAGATACACTTTCTGCTTGCTGGCCCTTCATCAACCAGAGACTCAATACTGAGCAGGTCCACCCAGGACGGGGAAGAGACACAATGGTCTGACAATTTGTCACGATTGACGTGCACAGGCCTGTGCACGCTCCGTGCACGCTCCTGTGCACGCTCCGTGCACGCTCCGTGCACGCTCCGTGCACGCTCCGTGCCTTCCGTCCTGGCCTCCTTCGTTTAATTTTGGACACTATTTAGTTTCCCCAACAGCACTAGGTGTTGGTCATTGTTTTGCTGTTAAGCATTGTACTTTGTGTTTTTCATTATTATTAAACTACGCTTTATGCGTACACCGTTCCTTCGGCTGTCCGTGGTTTTCCTCTGGCTCACACCTGCACTCGCCACCCTTCAGCGCATCGTTACACAACAAAACAGATGGAAAACAGTGTAGCTAAAATACTGTAATCCAAATTTCATAAACTAAATAGACTATCATTGAATAAACCCCTTTAATGTTTTAATGTAATTTTTATGACTGTTTATTTCATAAAAACAATAACTGGTCCGCCAATACAGAAATTTCCTTGATAAAAATTATCTTCTATTTTATATTTAGTTTCTGCTTATAACCAAAGATACTTTGTAAGTATAAATCAATTTCTCTTGGTGGGCAGTGGAGGTTTTGCAGCCCTGAATTTTACAAGGTAGAAGATCAATGCAAGCTACAGTATATAACAATATAATGTAATCAGAGCTCTAAAACCTGGAGACATGCAGTATATGGCACAACTAGGGCCTTCTCCGTCTTAGTGTGTAAGTGAATAACAATGTGGTCCCTTCTACTGGCTGGCCCTATGTCACATACTTACAGTACTCTATGCCCAGGATAATGTCTCTGAAATACTGCCTCGACTGCTCCTCTGAGAAAGGGCTGTCTGTGGGAACCTCCATCACAGGGCTGCAAACAGATACACCATACAGTCGCATTATGAGGGTCTAGAATAACATTGCTTACAAGTGGGGTTTTTTGCAGTCCGATTTATAAATTTTAACTTTTAGGTTCTATTTAGGCAAAGAGGGTACGATTCTATGTTTATTATTGGCACTAGGGAATGTTTCCAACTACAAGACAAAGATCACCCACTCGTTTTGACAAAACACAAAAAAAGATTCCAGCACAGCAAACATTGTTTTCAATGCCCTACTGCTAACATAGCAGGCTTCTAGCAAGGTATTTGCTCAGTGAAGTCAAACTATGGTCAATATTTCAAAGCCAATAGTGTAATTAGTAGCACCGCTGTTCTGTTGATGTACTACAATGTACGCATACCGCATAATTGAGTTGGTATCATATCGCCAAGCTTGTGTGTGCATTGTCACAATTATAGACATAGTGGTAATCACAACAGCTGACAATCGCCTTATTGCTAGTAGGCAGTCCCTTGAAAGGGCAAATAACATCTAGGTTATTTGAAGTCAAATGTTAAACAAGCTGGGCTTGACACCTTCTATTCACTAATCAGTCAATCCTCAGATCCTGGTGACATTTCGCCGGTACATGCATGAGGATGTGAAACACTGACTGAGTTGGTAATGCCTTTTGAAGAAGCCCAAAGTTAATCCCACTGCACACTGGGGCGGAGTAGACAAAAGCGCCAGCAGCGCGCCAGTTAGCAGTACTAGGAGAAGAATACTGCAGAAGGCAAGGCAGGAAGGAGGACGAGAGGGAGGGCCATAGAGACAGAGGGATTGTAAGAATAACAATAGTTCAATAAAAAGAAGAAGAAGAAGAAAAAGAAGGGCACAGCCTGTACTCACCCCTTGCGCATCAGCTCAAACACTGTCAGGAAGACAAAAAAGAAAAAGGGAGAATGAGAGGTCAATTTATACATCTGCTCATCAGACCACACCATTGTCAAGTGCATGTATTTAGCCGGCGTGAGCCACTTGAATGAGAGGAAGCTCTGACATAACATGAGCACCAGGTCACCCTAACAGTGACCTAGCGGTACTGTACTGCGAGGCTCTAGGCGAGGAAGAGGGAGGGAGATAGAGGAGGAAAGGGCGTGTGGTGTGCGTACCCATGTGGAGATTGTCCCCCGCAGGGTCATCCAGCACCTGCAAATTTAACACATCGTTATGACTAATCGGAAACACTCCTATTTCCGCAATCTTAAATTTAAAAAAAGGTGCTGCCATGTGAATACTTGTATCTCCAAAAGCTAACGTTTTAGGAATTAAGAACAAAATCTTACTGAACGCAAATGCATTTAGAAAGAAGAATCCTCAATTTTTCGAAACCAAGCGAAATAAATATTGCAAATTTTTTGCAATATTTATTTCGCTTGGTTTCTAATAACTAAAAAAAATGTAATAGCCTATATACTGTATACACATTACCGTTCAAAAGTTTGAAATCACTGAGAAATGTCCTTATGTTCTTATTTTTTGAAAGAAAAGAATAGATTATATCAATGGAAATAACATGATCAGATATATACATTGTTATTTTTGACTATTATAGCTGGAAACGACTGCATTGGCGTATAAAGGCCTATATTCAGAAACCGTCACTTTTGTGTTCCAAGAGCACATTGTGTTAGCTAATCCTAAATGATCTCGTTAAGAGACAAATTCATCATTAGAACACCCTCACAGACGCCTCACAGGTCCTTAGCTGGCAGCTTCATGAAACAATACCCACAAATCACCAGTTTTATCAACAGTAAACAATTAGCAGTCAGCTGGTATTCTATCTGTAATAGATTGGCCAATGCAGACCCCAGATCTCAACCCTATCGAGTGGTTTTTCGAGTGAT
>JAOEHI010051649.1:0-18217 GCA_025447815.1 Percopsis transmontana | reverse complement strand
GTATAAATAAAGAACGAAATGCAATGTGTGGCGGCCGGTGTTGATTTTGTGGCGCACCGCCACAAATTAGTCTATGTGTGGGAAACACTGGCGTGAATTACTTAAAGTTACGGTAGATCCCGCGATCGCCCTGTGTTTTAATGTGTCAAAATGACGGACGGCCATCAGATATTTCCATTATTGTTCCATAAATTCTGTCAATATTTCTGAAAATATTTAGTTAACGTGACCACTGTAATGTATATCGAAATATCGGAAATGTGTTGAAAAATCATATCACAGTTATCAAATTTTTTTATTCCGCAATATATATTGATATTGAATTATTGTCCAGCTCTATTACAAACCTGGTAGAAATTTAAATGTGTTAGTGATTGCTGGTAATATTTTGAACTTTCACTGGTGGCTTTGCCCTTGGATAAGGTTAATTTGCTCCCCTGGTCTCAATAGAGATCTAACGGAATCACACACACACACACACACACACACACATCAGAGGCTGGTAATTTCCTTCATTATACTACTTTCATTTGGAGATGTAGTGAAAGATGAATAGGGTCTGTGTTTATTCGGGATAGAAAGATGAGTGATGCAGACACTCAGATGAAGGTGAAGAGGACAAAGAGAGAAAGTGACAAGGAGAAAACAATCAAAACACTATAGGGAGAGACACAGACGGTGAACAAATTACATACAATTTCACTAATAAACTGTATGTTAATTGGTGAAACCAGCTGCTGTCATCCTACATCCTATTGGTCCTTGATGGCCCACATGTTCAAAGTCATCTTTCTCTTACCTGTGACCTTGACGGTGTGGTTGCTAAGTAACCGGTTGCCGTGAGTGAGGTGGCAGGAGTAAACGCCCGAGTCGTCATAAGACACATTGGCGATGCGTAGCTCCCGCTGGACCGGTCGCGTCCGGTTGCTAGGTAACAGCTTGGCGCCATTTTTGAGCCAGGAGACGGGCTGTCCAGGGTCTTCCAGGAAACACAGGACCTCCAGAGTGTCTCCCACCGCCAGGACATGGTCCTCGAGGAACACCGTCTCACTGGACACAGAGTCTGTCCAGAAACACAGAGGGGGTTTAAACATACACAAGCCTTACTCTTAATCTGTTCTTTAGATCATGATGACTTGCTAAATTAGATACATTTTTACACATAAGAGGTTGATGCGTACAGAGTGTGTGTGTATGAATGTACTGTACAGACAAACCTGAACACACACATACAACACACTTATTTACACAGACACACACTCACCCAGCCATGAAAAAGGCTGATCAAAGTGTGTTAGGAGTGTGATTTATGAAGGCGGAGACTCCTGCTGTACACCAGTACTACTTCTAACAGCTTATTACAATAAAACCATAAACAGCACTGAGAAATGTATGCATTTTATTTTTGTATTAATTTTATATAAGACAATTAAAAGAAAATCATGTCTTACGGCCCCCTTGGGGTGTCCCGGCCCACAGTTTGAGAACCACTGTGTTTGGGAGCAGACTGCATGCTCTGATCATACGTACCCAAGCTAGACTGTAAGACCAGCCTCATGGAAAACAACATAGCACTGTGCCAGTCTGGCGCAGGCCGGATTATAGAATAACTGTATGCAGCGGAAAACTACCGCTGAAGAAATTGTTTTCTTTTTCCTTTTCAGCTCAAAGCTGCATAACGCAGGCTTGTTTAAAGAATAACTGAAGGTGTGCCGCCATTCCTCTCCTGTATTATTAAATCCACAATACCGGCAATGTTAAGTCCATCGAAGGATAAAGGACGACTCCACGCGGCCTTCCCCTATTTGACAACAATATTTACGACGCCGGTTTTCACAAAAACCCCATTCAGGAGAGAAAAACACTGGGGTGATGAAGGAGGGAGGCATACGTCCAGGAGCCATTTGGATGACTTACTGCCACTTGCTGTGCGTTACTTATGGCCCTTGTAAAGAAAAGAGAGGAAGTACGTCTCTGAATATCTTCAGGTCTTAAACACTGTAAGCTTTATGGGGTAGATCTAGTGATCTCTGGGGCCTCGTACCTCAGGCCAGCTTTATAGACCCATGCACACAAGTACTCTTGTCAGTCCAGAATCAACGGTAGCTTTAAGGGCTGTAGTCCAGGCATTGCTTTATATTAGGTTGCTATTTCCTCCTTTAATATCAATCCCTGTGGGGCACAGTGAGTGAAACATTTTATTTATTTGGCATATTTATATTTGGAGGAATTTGGTGTGGTGGTGTTGGATTGCAGACTCAGTGTCTACAGTAATATTGAATCACGTAACATGGGAAAGATTTGTACATTTGTACATTCTGCATTTTATTCAGGAAAATGTGAATCAAACAAAACATGATGGTGGCTGTTTAATATTATTATTTGCTTCAGTAAGGGTGTCTCAGTGTGTTTGTGTGATTATATATTAAAATTAATATTTCTCTTTGATCCCAGGAAAACGGATGAGGAAGGTTAGTGCAGCGCTTGGATGTTTACAGCGCCACGGGCCAACAAATGCAATTTACCCAAAACAAAACAAGCAAACAAAAAAGATATTGCTTTCTACAGTAAAAACGTATAAAAAGGTGTCAAACCAAAAAAGAGGCTCAATTCTTTTTCTCTCCGGTCACCGCCAATGCCAAATATCTATTCATGTCTCTAAAATTGGTCTTTGAAATGAAAATTTATTTGCAAAATGCAAATAATTGTTTGTTGCAACTGTCGAAAAATGTGGACCGAAGTGTTTTGAACACAAATACTTTCCACATTTAAGCCAGCACATATAGACCACCAGTGTGCGTGTGTACACATTTCATAAAATTGAATCCTGGTTGGAATTCCATAGTGAAAAGAAGTTTGTAATATGTCTCCTAGCATAATTTTACAATGGAAAATTGCAGTAAAAATGAACAGGCAAACAGGCAGCATGTCGAGCTGGCTGGAATTTACTAATGAACTAGAGAAAGAGAGAGACAGAGAGAGAGAAACTGGTGTGCCTAGTGTGGCTTTGAAGATTCTTTAACTTCTGTTTCCTCTATAAAAAAAAAGGGTCCCCGTGCCAACCACTTGGTACCCAAAACGAACCACCGTCACATGACCTTCAAACAGGATCCGTGGAGCCCCCCGCCTACCCCACCCCACTCCCCATATAAAGATCACATCTCTCTTCCTCTGTCCCAGATCTGCCAGCTATAAATTCTGCTCATCTTGGAATAGACCCCTTTTCTTGTGTGTGTGTGTGTGTGTGTGTGGGGGGGGGGGGGTAACATGCCCCCTTCTAATCTCTGTTTAATATGGTTTGGCCGGATGTAAATACCTTCGCACAATGGCCCTAATCTGTGCCTGACCAGCACAAGGAGCGGGCCAGGACGATACGGGTATAAAAGAGAAATCGCTCAGCACAGTTCACAGAAGAGAGGAGAAGAAAGACGGGGGGGGGGGGCTCTATTCCCGTCTATGCCGAGCGCTGCTTTAGAAAGAGAGCCCCTTAAAATCAATTTAAAGATAGTCGTAGCCTCTAAACATCCCGCCCTGGCTTGTGTATCCCTCCTCCCATGTAGCCAGTGGCCGGCCCCCTTCCCTCTACCCGACTGCGCTAACAAGCATCGGAAGTGTCTTGGCATGGTCCAATCATCCAATCAAGCTTCTTTTAGATCCTCATCAATCGCTCCAACCCCCCCACTGTAATTGTGATTCCAAAGACGAACTGGCCTAGTTTCAATTCACCAGACCAAGTGTAGAACGGGCCAGGATGTCTGTGTGAGGGAACCATACAACATAATTTCACACACACACACACACACACACACACACACACACACACACACACACATACACACACACGCACACACACTACAACAATGCCTAGGAACCAATCTGATTACAAGGGCTCAAAATGTAAGATACAAAGCATCTGGTTTGAAAGGTGGTTAATAGTTCATTTAAAATGTAGTTGGTTTAGGCCGGCTGGTAAATCAACTAAACACTGATTCTCACATAAAACTGAGGATATGGAAGAAAAAATAAATAAATACGATGCATAAAAAATATTTACGCATCGCCAAAAAGCATTTGTCAAAAGAGTCTTCACACCGTTCTCTTTACCGACATGGAGCTTGGCACAACAGTTCATTGTAGGCCCAAAATGCACAGACTACCAAAACACTTCATATAAAGCACAAATACTGTACAGTACCAGGCAGTGTTATTATATTATTATAAATTATATAAAGTTAAGTATTGACATGAATAGATGGTAAATGAAAAACTGTAAAACATATGTACCTAACTTTAAATGAGCACTCTGTATGCAAAACAAGCAGCAGCTGATGGGATCGATCCCCAACACTGCCTGACACGGCAGGGAGGAGATCTCTGATTGAAATGTTACCCTCTGACCTGCCCTGCCCCCTCCCCCGTGACCCTGCCCTGACCTCAGGTTGTGTTGAGTAGATGTCCCCAGCTCCGTCCTGATACCCCCAACCAGGGTGGAGCCACACCCCGACTGTCCTGCTTTGATAAGAGACTGGATAGAGGTATGTGATGTTAGCGGGGGAGGGAAGGGTGTGTGGGTGAATGGGGGGCTGGATAGAGACATCAAAGCAGTGGAATAGATTCCGTATCAAGGCCCTGCACCGTACGGAGACCGTACGGAATATCCGTGCTGCACCAGTCTGCGACCAGTGATCCACAGTAGCCTAATTGTCTGTCCTGTTTGTTTTTGTAAATATGTAATATAGTTAATATTGTTTGCTGTGGTTTTCCTTTGCTGTTTTTCAGTTGGGTTATTTTATTTGATTCTATATTCGATCTATTCTATATTCTATTTTAATGTGCACTGTTGTTGTTATTGCACTGTTCTTGCACTTTTCAAATCTGGTGTCTATAACATTCTAACTAACAAAAGTGTGCGATCAAGAGGGGTATAATAAGGTCAGCGTTCAGCAGAAAAACGAGTATACTTTGGAGGCACCAATACGGACGTCCGTATCCATTTACGGCAAAGTTGTGTCCGCAGAAATATACTTCCGGCTTTAGCTTGTATAAACACACATGCGCATACACACCGACAAACCACCCCTTTTAAAATAATATTATTAATAATAATAATAATAATAATAATAATAATAATAATAATAATACTTAACAGCTTTAGAATCAAACTTTTGGTTATTCCCTAATTTTGTAATGCTACCTGTCTTAAGGGAGATCTTTGGCATTGCTAGGATGTTAGCATAGCGTGCTAGCACTTGTGTTTATCAACTGTATCTATGGTGACTACAGTCTGCACTACTACTGGCTTTCATTCATTGAACATAGGTTATAGTATGGTGTTACACAGCTGTGACTTCTCCCATGTGTATGGAGGAGGGTTGGCACTAAATATATCTCCCAAGCATGTCCTGGGTTACAACCAGGATTCAAAAGGCTCTGCACCACAGATCCTGCTGTAGTAGAAGGACAGCAATGTGCCCCATCGATTATATAGAGCTGGGGAAAATAGGAAAATTACCAGATTCACAAAACTCAAAAATAACATCGCTATTTTATTTTTCAGGTATTTTTTTTTGTTGCTAAGTCTTGAGTCAGCTCCGGCCTGGCGTCTCTTTCTCTCTCTCTCGCCTTTCCAGCGAAACTGAAAGAGGCATTCCATTACAGCCTCCAGACGTACAAGCGTTTATTATTTTAGCTCTTCTGGCGAAATAACACAGGAAGGTGGAGTGGGGAGGGGGCAAGTTTGGTTTCAATATTAGATGTGTCACCCCTAACCCACACTTGCCAGGGATGTGTATGTGTGAGGTGGGGGGTGTTAAACAGAAGCACATGTTGGGGCGCGTCTCTTTTGAACACAGAGGCAGGGACAGCCACAGAACTCTGGCCAGAGCTGAGAGAGCGAGAGAGCGAGAGAGAGAGAGAGAGAGAGAGCAGATGTGTTGGTGTGAACACAGCCTGTTGATTTGATTAGGGGACGGGAGGAGAGGAGGGGAGAGGACACACTTAAGTGTTACTCCTTAGGCCTCACTCTTGCTCGCCCGCTGTGTGTGTGTGTGTGTGTGTTTGTGTGTGCGTGTGTGTGTGTGTGCTTCCATTCAGAGAAATGTAAATGAGGTGCACTGGAGCCAGACACATGGGCCTGGTTCTGCTTAAAGACTACTGGGAAAGTTAGTCAGCTCTGAGATAACAGAGAGAGAAAGGATTGTATGCAGTATTACATAACTAATATGACAGATTATTTGGCTATTTTGGATTCAGGTCTTACATTATGTCTTGTGGTCTTATATGTGTGTGTGTGTGTGTGTGTGTGTGTGTAGGTGGGAGAGAGATAGAGAGGGAGTCAGGGGATGATTATTTGGTGGCACAAAGGCTGTGTGTGTGTGTGTGTGTGTGTGTGCACGCACATTCACAACCTGCCATCTGTTTGCGTCTGCCATTAACACAAAACACCCTTCCAACAGCCTTGGCTCAAGGTATACACACACACACACACACACACACACACACACACACACACACACAGGTTTGTACATGCAGAGGACAGTGTAAACTGTCTTCATATTGCAAACTCCGTCTATGAAAACAATCTTAAAACAATAGAAGCAGGTACATTTACATTTACAGCATTTAGCAGACGCTTTTATCCAAATCGACTTACAATTAGTACATTTGTCAACAGTTGTCTCCTAGAATAAGTGCAGCATCATGTAACGAGGTTACTTCACTTGTAGAACATTACTCGAAAGTTATCATTCGCTCCTCAAACAGACAATAATTGCAATAATCTAAATGTATCATTCACTCTTCAAACAGTCAATATTGCTAACTGCAAAGTGCTTAATATTCTTAGAGCTGATCTAACAGAGTAGAGTTTTTCCTCTCTCACTCATTTAGAGAGGGAAAGAAAGAGAGAGACATATTGGTATCTGTTACCAACAGCGATGGAATGGAGACGTGCAACTTTCAATAAAGTGCTTTGGGCCTTGTCACTAACTAAGCAAATATTTTGTCAGGTTCAACTGCAGCCCGGGCTAAGCCCCGCCCCATGTGCGCCCTCTCAAAGAAGCCCTCTTGATATGAAACAACAAGGCTCTTTGTTCCCATCATTCATGTCTTATCTTCTAAATATCTCAACCATTTCCTTCAGGGGAGCCATGGAATTAAACCCCAGCCATATGTCAACGCTGCTGTCAGCCCCGTCCACAGAGAGCGCACGGTGACGGGAACGCACAGGTGTCTGTCTGAGCATGCTGTGGGTTTGTGTGTTGTGTGCACACATGCCGGTGTGTGTTTGAATTGAGTGTGGAAATCTCTGTGTGTGTGTCAAAGACAGATTTGTAATTTGGATAGTAAGGACGTAAAGATTTGTAATTTGTGTGTTTATATTTTTGTGTCCCTGATTGTGTGTGCAATAGAGAGAAAGAAATACAGTAGGATTCTCACGTGCACAGAACGAGTATGCTCCATTTATATTTTCAACTATAATTAATATTGTGACATGCAGAAAGGATTTCAAAAGGCATTAATGAGCCTGTGTTCCCCTTCACAGCTTTAGCTTAGATTCCAACACACACCTCACAGACCCCTACACTGTCTGCACAGCAAACACCTCTGAGACGTACATGATTGCTACATATACATGCAGTATAAAAAGAGGAAGTTTACTAGTTTCTAGTTAAAGTATTATAATTGCCGTTCTGGCTATGCAATGGAAATCTCTCTGTCACAAAATTACAGCTGTATACTTGCTTAATTGGTGTTGTTTCAACTTTCATTGTGCAAATTCATACAATGAAGACCATTATTCTGTGCATAAAATAAATAAAAACTATTTATTTTTATTATTTATTTTGCGGAGAATCCCCTAAATCCGACTTGAAAACCATTAGGGTGTCCCTGATCTGCCTGTATAGAAATGCCACAGGTTTCTAGCAAGAGAACTTGCTAGAAATGCAATTCCTTCTAGTAAGGTGTCGTGTCATGTGGATTACTGTCTTGTGATGGATTAAGGCTGAAAGCTAAAACAAGCATTGTTCAAACATATCATTATTTCTCAAAAGATGGCTCTCTTAAAGTGCCTGCCAACTATTGTTTGATAGGGTTGCAAATGAAATAGTACCTTCACACAATGGGTTACCATGGAGATAGTCATTCAACTATCAGAACGTTGAACAACGCTAATCTCCAACACGGTTACATTCTGTGGAGCCATCTTGGATAACTGTTAGGGTTAGGGTTAGGGTTAACACAGCGTTAATGAAGAAGGGTCTATCTGCACTGCAGAAAAAATGTTGATTAGTTACCTTAGACTGATGCTAACCGGCTTGTGGCCTATATGTGTCTGCTTGTGGTGAAATGATGCACTGAATAATGACTGAACAATGACTGAACATGATCGTTCTCGTGGATACATGACTCAGGTGACAAGCTTCATCCAAAAAATCACACCCCTGTTCCGCCATGCTGGGATGTCCCGTTTACACAGACATCATTCCGGCTCTGTGACTACCTCCGCTGCCGGCACAGAGGCAGAACAGAAATGTCCCCCCATTCTGCGCCAGAATGGCGAGGCAGAATGAAGCCGGAATGAAGATGGCTTTTTACGCTGTGTAAAAGGGGCTTGTGTGTGTGTGTCTTCACAGGGATAGGGTTAGGAAGGGTGTTTTTAACAACCAAAACAACACCTGCTGAAATGTATAGTCCTGGCACACACACACACACACATGCCAATGGTGTCTATGTAGAGTGGCGATACAGGGGTGGCTGGGGGGATTGAGCCATTTGCCAGAACACAGTCTACTCTTTACTCTGCATGCACCTCCATCTGGGGAGGTGGGGAGCTCCGCAGGAGACCAGGAGGCCCTGGGGGGACGTAGCTGGATACTGCAGGGCCCCCCAGGCTCTGAGGCATGGTCTAGGAGACCTGTCTGTCTCTAACCAGGTCTTACCTGTCCATTCTCTCATTTAATATTGTAACATGTTCCTATTACACTGTACTTTATCCATGCAACTGACAAGGTCCTCGAATATTTATGAATAACCTCCACAGCAGGGATTCCTGCCTTTAATCAGTCTCATATAATTTCATCAGCACAGGTTTATCTGCATTCTGTCAACTGACTATACCAGTTTTCAAAAGTGGGGGTTGGGACCCCAAAGAGTCTTAGGATATCTATGTGGGGTCGCGAAAGAAAAAATGTCCAAAATAAAATGTTTCCAAAATAAAAAACTATCAAAATCTTTTCTTTCTTTTTAATTTTGATCATTTTAATCCATCTGAATTATTATTCATAATTATCTTGAATGGTGTTCATGGTTTAGAATAATTTTTTTCTAAAAGTACATACTTTAATGCTATTAAAAGGAAGTTATTAATTGTAAACTATGATTAGCTTCGTTTTTACGTGTAAACCCTGCATATGTAAATATCCATCCCAAAACAGGAGGGTTTAAAATAGATCTTCCACCCTATGACTTTAACTGGCTGTTCATACAAGATCACAGCACACAGATCGAACACACACACTTGGAGCCTAACCATGATAGTGTATGATGGCTTGATGATGGGAGGGCACTCAGGCGTATGAAGTCACAAAGCGTCTTTTGTATCATGAGGTGTTACATGTTGGAGGGCAGCAAGGCAGACATACACAAACACATACTGTACTGCTTTGACCTCACCTATTAGAAACACAAGAGAGCTCTAATGCACAAAGTGTATGTGTAGTGTATATTCACGCTCCCACACACACGCATGTGCATGCTATCTCTCACTATCTCTCTTACATAAGAGGTCTGGGTTCCTTCCAGAAGGCTCATGTGTCTTAATTTACTCTAGCGTGTAAAGTGTGTCAAAGGCTCTTTTTTAAGTAAATCTTTGCTCACAAGCGAAGAAACAACAGTGCAAAGAACTGAACAATCTTGGCCTGAAACCCAGTAAAGATTACTTTGCCGTGTTCATTTCTTTGTGCAATACGTAGTGATTAAAAAAAAACACGGTCAACGTTTACTTTGGATTGATGTGGGGGAATTTCTCTGCCTCCGAGAACAAAGGAGCTTGTGCTGGGTGTGCGAAGCAGACTGCAATAAGAAAACACACATAACAACAGTAATAAAACCCTTTTCAAAATGTCCCGATTTGAAGCCATGGACGAGAAGTAAACACAGGACTGAGCAGACGTCACAGGACTGAGCATCTCACAGGTAGCTCATCATACTGTGTCCCCTCATAAAGACAGTGGCTTTTTCAAGTTTGGTGTGTGTGCAGTATGTTCAGACTGGTGTGTGTGTGTGTGTGTGTGTGTGTGTGTGTGTGTGTGTTTGTGTGTGTATGTGTGAGAGAGAGAGACTAGGTGAGCATGCAGGCAGGCTGAGGCTGATATCTCCCGCTGCAGATCAATTTAACGTCCTGCAGAGGCAAGGGTGGAGTCCGACAGCTGTGCTCGTGTGTGGGGAGGGGATGGAGCTTGTTTTTTATTTAGATCAAGAACTTTTCCTCGTCTATCTTTCTTAGTGTGCCTTTAAGTGTGTCCCACTTTAGTGTCGCAGGACAACCTACCTGCAGGAGGCACCGTGGACAGCCTGGCTGAAGTGACGGAGAGAGGGAGGAGGAAGGAGAGACAGACGGAGCACCAGAGAGCCGTCATTCCTCTAGACAAGGCGACGAGATGCAGGCTCGACTCCGACTCAGACCGCAACGCCTGCATGCATACTGTCGTCCACTAAACCCCAGCACCGGCCTGGAGAACAGAGACGGAGGTTGGTCAGTCAGCGGTCAAAGGTCAAAAAGTCAAAAGAGAGGAATAGAATGTGGAATGAAATAGCTTAAAGGCTAAGTTTAAAACAATCACAATATTTTAAATAACACTGAGGACAAATAATTAACAACAATCCCTGTAACATACATTATTCAAAAAGAGATCCTGACTTTGCAACAAATTGTGAAAGAAAAATCAGTAATAAAATAGGTTAGAAACATCAAACTAAAGCTGGTTTGGAACAATATCTAATCAATAAGCTGTTGAAACCGTCCCGTCACCAACTGTTTGTCTAATGAACAGAACCACACAGTTTGAACTATTGCCCTGAGACAGAGGAGGAAAAAACCCGTTGGGCCACAACCTGTCACTGTTCCCAGCAGCCTCTTCTGCCTCTACCGGCTGGTTTAGCAAGATATTGACGGGAGTTCACTTACTGCTCGTCAGTGGGAGGAATGCCCATGTCTACAGAAACACACTTGCCCAAACCAACGAGTGGGGCAGCTCAGTGTGTGTGTGTGTGTGTGTGTGTGTGTGCATGGTGCAGCTATGCTCCCTGTTGGCTTAAGCAGGAGAAGCAGGAATGCAGTGATCGGGGTGAGCGTTCACTTCACCCAGAACACACACACACCACTAAAACTACTATTGGTTTATACTTATCTCTGTCCTGCTTCAGAACGCGCCCACTGTTAGACTGTGATGCAGACACTCAAGAAGACACACACACACACACACACACACACACACACACACACACACACACACACACACACACACACACAGTAACGAATCTTACTAGTCTTTACCTAGGTCTCTAGGGTTCCCTGTATGGACATGGACATGACACACACACACACACACAGCCTTTTAAGAGCAGGCAGACGTGCGCACAGAGAGCAGTATTGTACACACACACTCCTGAGAGTGCTGGTGTTGTCTTAAGTCTTAGCAGGGCTGTTATTCTTTCCCTGGCAGGACGGAGAGCGGCCCAGCTCAGCACATAGCATCCTGGCACTGCACACTGGGCTGGCAAATCAACACACACACACACACACACTAATCTAGACAATGGCAGCACGTTTTTCACACTTTATCATGACCTTTACATTCACTATATGCCCTGCTCTCCTCTCCTGGTCTCCTTCCCTCTTGCTCAAGCCCGTCTTCAGTGTTACTACAGCAGACACCTGGCCCGACTGCAGCTGAACGCAAGCCTCCCTGGTCCGCAGGGCAGAGAAGCCCCTGTGTTCTCTCACAGGAACAGCCAATTAACGCATCCACTGACTTACACAACAATGAAGAATACTTCTAGAAGCAACAGGTTTTATGGGCCCACAACTGTTTAAAGCTAACACAGGCTTTGTGGTGGTACATGTGAGCGGAGAACGCTGTTGGAACAAGTCCCGTTGCTAAATCATGGATATGACAGGCTTCTAGGCCATGTGGAGTAGAGAAAACAATCAATATTTCAGATTGATTGATGAATGGGTTGATGTGAAATGTCAGTAGCTAAAGCAGTTTAAAGCATCTATTTAATTGAATGCATTATTAAATAAAACATATTATTAATGATGATTTTCTCTAAAACATTAAAGCAAAAAGGGTGGGGGGGGGGATTAAACCGGAGTTCAGATTCTTGTGGTTTCGGTAAGGATCGTGGATCGTGGATCGTGGAAACTGATATTGATCTGCGGTATGCTAGAGCCACTTCACTTTAAGTGTTTCAGAGTCAAGTCAACTGGCCTCAAGCGCCGACGGCCAAGAGCTCTCGTTCTGCTCCGAGAGACGCACGTGTGGTACAACGCGTAGTGAGACGGGTAGTGTTCCTCTTCAACTAACATAGACTGTTCCCACAAGATACACACAGACAGGACACCAAATTAACAGTCTAAATCATACAACAGATTGTTGTAGGATTTGCGTGTTAAGTCTGATAAGCTGTTACTTTGAAACGATGTTCATTTATTCAAAACGAAAAGAGAAGAGGATGAGAGAGAAAGGCGCGAAGAACGCACGCAAATAAATAGTCTCATTTCGGTAATGAATAGAACTAAGAACCGAAACGTGTCTGATTATAGGCGTATGCAGTAAACTGCCGAGCTTATTTCTCGGGTCAATAGATTCAATAAATACAGATAGGGGCTACAATAAATTCGAGGCATTAAATCGAAAATTACCTTCCCACGCGTGTTTCTGACTCTGGCATGCAATCGGCTAACGCAATAACCAATTCGATAACTCACTGGATGTGGGTGAGACACCAATTCTCATTTCAACCCCCAAAGCACCCTGTAGTCCTCTTAAATTTCCCATAGTTTAATTTTCGTGGCGTGGGTCAAAAGTAAAATTGAAATAAGTGAAGGGGTGTCCAGTGGTTAAATTACCATCTGAAACACAATAGAAGGTTGCGTTTAAAGAGGGCTATTAGAGACACCTACATGTGCAGAGAAACCGTTTAGTTCCCCCATTAGAGAAAACTGCTTTCTATATAACAGCCTCAAATGACAGGGTCTGGGGTGCACGGTGCTTTCAGCTCAGTCATTTAGTAATTAAGAAAACAGCCTATTTTCAGCTACTAGCCAGGGAATGAATACGGTATTGTTTCAGCAAAGAGAAAAAGTCTCTAGACCGTACAAACAAGATTGCAATTCGCCCTATACCCTATTTTCCCAATTTGACACAATTCCAAAGGCTGCATCCATGCACCTACAGTAGCCTATATGGTGCCAAGACGCACCGATTGCGCACACACAGACAGAAATCCACGAGACTTGCTCGGTGTTTTGACACCTGCCCGGTGTCGGAACGGTGCGCGAGTGTGATCCACCACGCTTTCCACATGCAGCCGCTTAACGCTGACAGTGAACAGTCTGTCAACCTGTCCGACGGTCTACAAGGAAGTGATTGTGTTTCTGTCACAGCGCAAAGAAAGACTTCACGACTTGTTTGTGGAAAACATACACAGATTTTATATAGCCTAGATTTAGGATTTTAAAAATAAATTATTAGGACTTTATTCTTACCAAAAACACAATATTTCGCCTCAAAAACGATGCTCTTCAGATGTGACCAAAAATTCAAAGAAGCAATCAGTGAAATACAGGTCCTATAATATTCCAATAATCTTAAAAATGTTTTTAAAGATTTTCTCCAAGTAGGCCTACAAGTAAACCTTTAGAAAGCCGGTTAACTGCACCGATGAAACCCGAAAATCCCAACGAGAGACACAGATACAGAGGGAGTCCTTTGGGCAGCGAGTGACGCTCCGCAGAAAAACTTCACTAAAATCCTTTATCCACGAAAAGTGCCACGACCGATCAAAACAACCGGTGTTCTAATCTCCCAAACGTCTTCATGCCACGTTTATTGTCTCCACTTCTGGGGCTTAATCTCCCTCTCTTGGCTTCCAGGCGCCGGAGGCTCGTACTGTATGTGTGTGTTGCCTCGGCTGGTTACATGCACGCTAGTTCCACCACGGGACCGCTGGCTGCGAGTACACCGATCCGCTCCGAGACTCACACTGACAGTACGAAGCTCCAGGCTGTCGGGAAAAAGCAGCAAAGGAGATCAGATTTCGGCGCACCGCGCCCCCGCCCAGCTCCGGGCTGCCAGTGGAAGATCCTCCCAAACCCCGCCCATCGCCGGGCCTTCACACAAGTCAATCAAGCGAGTCCTTATTGGCGCGTTCTGGGTGAGTTATAACAACAATAATTACAGCCTGCCACGCTTAATATTAGCACTGCAAATTATTAATAATTGACTCATTGGTTAAGAACGCCCGGCATATTTTAAGTTATATTTCAAATTGAATTGTAAAAAGATGAATTGTATTTAATAGTATAATATTATCTGAATAGATCAGATTCAAACGCTTTCAGACTACTTAACATCTAGCCTACTTCACGGCAGACAACATCTTGGAATGAAAATCACAGAAAATCACAGAAACATAACAGTTTAGTTGATCCAATATCACAATCTCCTCTAGTGCTGTAGCCTACTATATTTATTTTGTTTAAATGCAAACATATCTTGCTCAGATTGAATAGGCCTACATTTGCCTGAAGGCAGGCAGGACAGCTATAATACCAACACAAGGTTTACCCAGGCCAAGTAAAAGTGTGCCACAGTCAATTCAATGATCAGTAAATTACAGTTAACTAGCCAATTAAGCAGCCATTTACAGCAGCCTGTGTGCTAATTAGTGATGTCAGGAGTGAGGTGATAGCACCCTGGCCTGCTTTAAACAACACGGAACCTAGCACCATCTTTTAAACTGTGTTTTCAGAAGAGACGCTTTATGGCACCATAAAGCTGAGTGCCCCTGTGTGAAGTGCGTCACAGGCTATGTGGATGGTAAGGGTGTGTCAGCAATCCATCTGTGTTTGTCACAGAGAGCTGGCTTGTGTGACAACCTGCGTCAACACACAATCATTTACAACTAGGAAGGAAAGTAAATAGATTGCAATTTCATTAGACAGATAGGACCCACTTTGTTTTATTGTGTATATTAGCACTAGATGTAGCTCCTGAATATGTACTGTAACCCTCCCTTCTCCTACATTTGTGAAGATTTTAAATTCACCAAATCAGGGCATATATAGAACCAAACAAACCAAGCAGATACAAAGTAAATCCAGACAGATTACTTAAACACATCATCAGATAACCCCCCACCCCACCCCCCCGGCCACACGTACACACACACACACAGTTCTGCAGACCTGCTAAAGGTGGGAGAAAAAAACACTCCCACAAACACACATAGAAAAAAGAACAAATGCACACACACGTAGAGATAGAGAAACCAATAGATACTTCCAGAGACAACACATACACACACAGACATATAGTACTTATACACACATCAAATATTATGTATTAAGTATTACGGCACACATACTGTATGTTTGCACCGAAACAAAACTCACTCAGACTGGGGGCTGTGTGAGTATTTGGTCTGTGTTTGTAACAGGAGGGGGGAAAAACAAAAGGAAAAGGAAATCAAAGGAAAAAAGAAACAGAGAAGATACTGTATCAGGATGAAAGCGAGCCATTTTTAATCTCTCTCCCCGTGAATCTTCTCCAATTCCGGTGGAGGCTTAAATACTCCAGTCGATCAAACAAAGAATTGTTATCTAATCTTTGGACCTGAACGCCGGCTTATATCTTGGTTAAATAGGAGCAGTGAGTGTTTGGCATGAAGCAGCCCCAGATGTCTGTATCGGTGGCAGGGTGACTCTGAGAGCTGGCTGACTGCCTCTGCCTGGCAGACAGCACAAAAACGCTTTATTGAATCAAGGTGGAGACACTGATTGTTGCTTGGATAAGAGTAAATGTTCCTCCCCATAGCACACACACGCGCATGCACATACACATAAACACACTCAACACACAACAATTAAGTTGAATCTACCGTGTAACCAGAATACCATTTGAAACATTTAACTACGAATAAAGTTTAAACAGCTTAAAAATGGACTTTATCGGCCAAGTGCAGGGATCATGTTATAATTGATCTAGCACTGCTTTAGCATTCCTATCCAGCACAGTGCCAAGGACAGACAGCAGACAACATACCCCTTTACATAAATACATCACATACCAAGAGCTGTGGCAACCGGGCAGAGAGCCAACACAGTAGGCAAACACTTCTGCTAGGCTCACATAAGGCATAGTGCTCCATTTACAAGAACAGAGTCTCTTATTACTGTATACAGTCTTATGTTATCAGAGCGTTTGAGTCTTATCTGGTTGCAGATGAAATCACCAGCTGTGGATCACCGATGCCGCTCAAACATGAGTAGTGCTACACTTGGGCCAATGTTGCTGCGGCAGAGAGGGAAAACGGTAAACTGTGATGGAGTAATGCAAGAAAAATATATTTTAAAGGCATTATATAATATGTATTATGTATGTATTTTATGTTGGAGTCTTCAGAAGAGTAATAAAAAGGGCTACTACTCGCAGATCCTGGTGTTTTCAATAGCGTTTCTCTATAGGGCTGTGGAAAGTGTCTCGGACAAAGTAAAAGCGTCAGTCTGTATAACAACAAACAAATTCTTTCAGAAGAAAGAAAATCAGAAAAAAAAAATCAGAAGAAAACAGTGTGGGGGGACAGGAGGTAATGTGTAATATTGTGACCTCTGACCTCTAGCCTCTATCTCAGGCGGTATTGGGTGTAAACATGCATAATAATTGATTATTATACGTCTCTGGACAGAACAGTGGTGAAAAGCACAAAGCCTGCTGCAGAAAAAGAGATGAAAGGCTATTTTCTTCCCGTTCCTCATTCAGACACGGCTATTTTTAGCCCTGTAGATTTCTTTCTTTCATAACTGCGCCCTCCGTTTCGCAGGGAACATCAAACAGCTGCAGCTCGACCCAGGGGCTCGAGAGAGAGAGAGAGGCGCTACGCAGAGCATCACTCAGCCAGGGCGGCAAGGCGAGTGCTTTACATAGTGTGTGGGTTCAAGCTGACAGCTACACACTGATATTGCAGTGCGTGTTGCAGCACATTTGATCAGAGGTGTGTGTGTGTGTAGGGGGGTGCTGTGTGGTGTTCAAAATATAAAAGCAACTGTGGTACCACACATTCATTTCCTTTAGTGTGTTGCGTGGCACAATTGTGCACGGTATCCATTCAAGCAGCCCTGGTTCCTATCTCATGATCCATTAGAAAATGTGTTGCCTTCATCTGACAAGAGGGGGGGACATCTTTCTCTCTCTCTCTCTCTCTCTCTCTCTCTCTCTCTCTGTGTTTTAATGACTGCGTTGGAGCTTATGTTGTGTACATTTTTCCACTGAAGTGTCGGGCTGGTGCACGAAGCCGTGTTGATAGCAGTGTGGGCCGGACTGACAGAGCAGGTCCAACCAGTTAGTGAGTTCACATCATGAGCCTCTTGCTGGCTGACTGACTCTACCGAGGATAAATGTACAGTCTGCTACTAACGCAGGCGTGTGTCAACCTGGGGTTTCATCATCACCGACCAAACCAGCTATGTTTATACAGATATTCCAGAGACACATTGGCCATCACATGACATGTTGTGACGGTAGCTAGTGTTTAGGAATAAGTAAGGGTTAGACCTCTTGCTAATTAGGATAACTTTGGTGCCCTCATGCCCACCCCTGCTAGAGGATATACACACCGATCAGCCATAACATTATGACCACTGACAGGTAAAGTGAATAACACAGCTAATCTTGTTATCATGGTACCTGTCAGTGGGTGGAATATATTAGGCAGCAATTTTGTCCTCAAAATTGATGTGTTAAAAACAGGAAAAATGTGTAAGGAATTGAGCGACTTTGACAAGGGCCAAATTGTGATGGCTAGATGACTGGGTCAGAGCATCTCCAAAACTGCAGGTCTTGTGGGTTGTTCCCGATCTGCAGTGGTCAGTACCTATCAAAAGTGGTCCAAGGAAGGAAAAGTGGTGAACCGGCGACAGGGTCATGGGTGG
>JAOEHI010051648.1:0-18223 GCA_025447815.1 Percopsis transmontana | reverse complement strand
GCCAGAGTTTCCCGGGTGCTTGTTGTAGTAGAACACATCGGCAGTTTGACGTTTTTGCATTTGGCATCTGACCAATTGGCGGTGGCCCAGTGCAGCCGTGTAGCCGTGTAGCAGACGAGAACAACAAGGTTTTGACATGAAGAATCAAGTAAACGTGGAAAATAAATGTATTCTAGCTGGTCCAGATCTATTAATAAAAAGAAGAAAGGGAAGCGTCTGGATGGCTGGTGACATCTCTAGTTGCTAGGACAGTGTTGGTTGCACACTGGCTGCTTAGCATGTAACAGGCGCATACGTATGGCGTTTTCCATGCTCTTGTATGCCCTTGTGTTTGTGTATGAAACTTAGATTTCTGCTTGCTGTTTATGTACCACTCGAGGAAAACCGCCTGTATGGTCCGTCTGTATGGGAGAGAGGGTCCGTCTGTATGGGAGAGAGGGGTGGAGGTGTGGCTCACGGGACTTGGGCATTGGGCCAATCTACCAATCACCTAGTGAGAGGGGAGCGGAGGAGCAGACGCGGGACACAGAGGAAGGCGACGTGCCGGTCGCTTCCTGGAGAGCAGGGCAGCACAGCATGCTTAGCTGTAAATAAACTGAGCTCATCTGGAGCTGCGTGATTGATTTCCAGTCAACAGAAGAAGCCCACTGCATTGTTGGGCTGTCTGAAGACGGGATCGCCACTCGCCACTCGCCCAACCGTCGAAAGTGAGCTTTGCATCCATTGCGCTGTACCTGCAACGTTTGTTTATAAAGTTCAGAGCTAATTGAGACAGAGATTGTACTTTTGAATTGTGCTAAACCCCACAGTAAAGCTCACAGCGTTGTGCTTGGGTTTACAGCCACGGGCATGTTTCAGTGGATCTACTGTGGTAGCTGTGGGCGTCTCCATGACTGGTCCCTGTTCCTCCTGGCTTTTCCACATCCTTTTACCATCACAGACAGGTTGTTTTATACAGGGTGACAAACTTTCACTGGTTTTGTTTGTCGAGTGGCTGTCTGAAATTCATCCATCTGGGGAAAAATCTAAAATCTTTCTGAGTGAGAAAGTACTACTTAACTGTAGAAAGTTGACAGCTCCTCTTGGGTAATGCCATCTGGCCGCAGGCATTAACCCCCACCTCCCTAAATCATCTGTCTTGGCAAGATAGCACTCGATGCAGCCCATGGTTATGTGATGATGCTTCAAAGGGCTCATCGTGCATTTGGATGTTAGACAGTTAATCTATTCTTTGATAAAATTTTTATGAATATCGAACTCTTTTTGTTTTGTTTTATTTCAGTACAATTTCTATTTCTATTATAAGGGCGGATGTTTTGGTTAATTTGGCGCTTAACATTCTTTACATGGACCTCAAATTTAATTGAGACCAGCACCCCTCAAATTCACTGGAATTGGATCATGTTAGGCAGATATCATCTCAGTCTAATCTCACATTTGAACGTTAAAGAACCTCAGTGATGTATGCCGCTTGTCAGTAAGTCACACACTTCACCTTGTGATTAGAATACGCTCGTCGTACGCTCATGCACGTCTGACATACTATAGGCAACGTCTCTGCCCGGCCGGTACAGTGGATGGTTATGCAACAGACGGGCAGTTGCGCTGCCTTCCTTCCGTCAGACAACTTTGTGTTTGTTTGAGTAAGACTTCCTCTTCAAACTTCCCATGGTTCTGTTTGTTAGGGGTAGCTGTCGGGAGTGTTTTTTGTCATCTTTAAAAACACGCTGCCTAGGGTGTCCTCAGGGGGCGCATTCCTAGAGCTGATGTATCTCTGGCCAGATGAATAATTCCCCCGGCATTGCCCCTGGACAGCACCTGTCAGAGTGAGTCTTATCATTCATTATAGCACAGTGTGAGACGGTCAATTATCAGTGATTCTGGCATTCCCCCCCTCCCCGATGCTCCGTATGTACCTGGCTCAAATCCCTCCAATGTCAGCCCATTTGGCATCCGCCCAAGGTGCGTGCGACCTCCCATTCAGCAATTACATCCCTGAACTCGTGCTCTATGCTGTTGCTCCCGGTTGTGGAGCCGAGCGTACAGATGGCATTGTCTCCTCAGGAATTTCGGCTTCTGCCTCTAGTATCAAACCACCAAAGGGAGACTGCAAAAGGGGATACTTTCAGTGAAAATAGCTTTAAAAAAAAAGCAGGCTATTCAAGCTCTCTTCAGCTGTGATTACAACTTGGTCTTGGCTCTGTAGTGCGTTTGTGTTCTCACACACAAGGTAAGATTGCTTGCCATTCACAGTCTTGCTGCTTGATAAACTTGGTCAAAAGACTTCAGACATCAGAGAAAGAAGGAGGGAGCATAAAACACAGTGCCCTAGTTCAATCTCAGCTACTACTGCGCTTGCTGCTACATCAAGCCACATGGGCAACAGCTAATGTACTCAAGCATAAAGCATAAAACATAAACCTAAGACTTTGTCTCACTTTAAATTATTAATTTAAACATCGGAGGATAATTCAAACAATCAATCACTACGGTACAGGTTCAGCCATGAAAATAATAGCCCACGCTCCACAAAATGCTTCAAAGCTTTTAGCTAGAGCACATCAAATCAAATCATTAGCCAGCATACAGTATAGTAGTTTGTATTATTTTGTGTAGTATAAAATTAGGGTTTTAGAAAAGGCCACATAGCTAACGTGCCATCCCTACTGTATGAAATCTGTAGAACGAAACCATCCGCTTTAAGTCACGATTAACCTCTTGGTTGAAGTATGCTTGACATTGTCTTCTAGTGTTCTACTCTAAAGCCAGGGGTATTAATGTCTAATTTTAAACTTTCTGACTAGACAGAAACCTCTGAGTTCTTGCTTCTCCCTGAGGAAATACCAGGGGGATCTCCTGTGTACCACTTAGAGATAACAAGGCACCGCCGCCAGAGTTGTCTCACAGCATAGTCTCAGCGTTCAGGTATTCCAGTCCGGACTGCCCTCTTTTGCGGAGACCAGACCCATAACTCACCAGAAACGGCAGGCAGTAGCACCAGTAGCTGCGAGTCGGAATCTTTTTCTCCCACTGAACGCTGCAACAAGGATTTTCCAAGCGTGTTCTCCCCGGATTTTTTTTGCCTTTTGAAATTTTTCGGACAATGTGCTGAACATCTTCCTGTACCCACTTGTGAGATAAAGTACACCAATACACAGTCTCAGGTCTTGTAATGCTGACATGCTGACCATTCTACGACCCCTCCCAACCCCCCAATCCCTAGTTCACTGTCTGTTGCCCTTTTGTTCCCTTCTGTTATTACAGCGCACCTTTACCCCCGCTGAAAAACGAATCATTCCAGTTGTCTGGTTCTTGTCGTTTTTAACGCTACCGTGCTCTCTTGCCCAGAACCATGCATAATACTGTGTCGTGTTTTTCGGGACCGGTGGCCTTATTTGGGAAAGCTGGAAAAGTTTCTGTCAGCATGGACTTTGTCTGTTTCTGTGACGCCAGCGCTCTGTTCAGTGGAGACTGTTTACTTGTCGGCCCAACCTTGAGGGGGCAATGGCTTGCCACATGGCATACTCATCATCTGCCATCACGGTCACTTCTGATATTGTGTGTCTTGATATTGTGTTCTCTATATGTCCAATTTCTCTCTCTTTGGATCTCTCTCTCTCTCTCTCTCTCTCTCTCTCTCTCTCTCTCCCTCTCTCCCTCTCTCCCTCCCCCCCCTTTGGATAAAACTTAGTTATAATTGATTAAGGAAAAACTCTTGTTGACGGGTTGAGGGCCAAATTCCAGCATGTTTCCTGAATACCCACCTACACATATAGTAAAAGCAGTCCCACATGGAATATAAACTTGCACTCCAAAATACAACAAACGTTGTGTTTAGGTTCCTTCCAAAATAGACTAGGGGAGACTTGTAGACATAATCATTACATGGGTTTGATGTTACAGTGACAGTTATTAAATGCATCTGTCGCTCTAGGTAGCTCTAGGTATAATAGATAGAGGTGTGTATCGTGTAGCCTCCCCACCTAAGGAAACACGGCAAATGGTCATAAAAGGAAAATGGACTCTAGTGGAATCAACACAAGAAGGAGTCAACGCACATTGCACCCAGCGCTGTAAACTCACATGGTGTTGGAGTCACCTAACCATGCTTTAACATGTATTGTAAGGCTTGACAGGACTGCATTTTCCCCACACCATTCCGCACTAGGTTGGATTTATAAGATAATTTCTGCAAAAACAAAATACATAAATACATAGGATACATATATAATGCTTTTGTGTTTTGTTTTGGCAAAAAATATGGTATATCAGGTGTGGTGTCAAAGATAACAGTTTAGAGGTTTCAAGCATTGAAATATATGATAAAAATGGTTTTGGTGAATCCGGCACCAAATAGGAAAAGGAGACAAAGGATCATGCCAATGTTTCATATACATTAGGTGAGTTTAGATGCGTTTGTTTTGTCACTATTTTGGTCATAGTGCTGGCCGCCTCCGTATGGACGGCCACCATACGCCATACATATTACAAAGTAGTGTTTTCCCCTTATACTGTAGCTTCAACTGAAGATCTTAGCATGCCCTGTGGGCATAATCGGTCTTTCTTAGTCTGCTGTTTCGCTTTAAATGGCTCTCACGCCACTCCCTTGCTTCCAATCACGATTTAGAATGAGATCTTGTACTCGACAAAGAGACTGTTAATGCTTAAAAGGAGAAGAGGGTATTTTGTCTGCGTTTATCAAATTCGACAGAGGACGAGCATATGCCGGAATCTGAAATCGTACAGTGTTTAATTACGCTGCCAGATTTGAACAAGGGAGCCCACAGGAAGAGTGAAATGCCAGCCAAGTATTTAATTGTGTTGCAAGACCCTGGAATAGTTTCCTCTTGTTATTCTGTATACTGTATTCTCTGTGCGTCAGAAGAAAGATAGTGCTCATTCAGAACCGCAAAGGCAAGGCCAAGACTTGTCCTAGATAGCAAAGCGAATGTATCACTCTGCCCAGACAAGCTTCGAGGTACACAGCTGTACACGGTTCGAGCCCAGTGGGCATTAAAACAATGTTGCGCCGAATCAAATTAACTGGTTGGTTGATATTGATCTGCACAGGGACTCACTCAAGAGCTGAATGACGTGGAGAATTTCCCAAGATACAATAGCTGCACTTTGCTGGGCTCTCTCACACACACACACACACACACACACACACACACACACACAAACACAAACATGGGGCAGTCTGCTGTGGACACACCTAGATCTTTTGAGCTTGGTCTGTAATGTTGCATCCGCCCCTCTTCTTTACATTCCATTCACATTCTAAGATGAATAATTGAGCGGAAGTGATCAGAATCAGTGATTCTCTACGGGATTCCCTATGTTAATTCTGTTTAGTCACTACTGTGACTAAACCATTGGGGAGCACAGCGGTCTATTTTGGCTGTTGGGTGGTAGTTTAGACAGCTGAACGAGACACAATTCCTGGAGCAATAAAGTCCCTATCATTCATTCAAGCTCGCTTAAAACAGACTCTCTCTCTCTCCTTTTGTTGATGAAGAAACCACGAATTTCCCCAAATGTGCGATTAACGTCGCCTGAATGAAGCCATTTAAATTTTTAGCAACTGTAGAGCAACATTCAACTGCCGACTCGAGCTAATCCCAACGTTATCCAGAAAACCTCTGGTTTAACATTCTATAATGTTGGTGCTGGCGTGCTCCCGCTGCAGAAATGTATGATTATGTTGTCATGCAGGCAAAGGCAAAGGCAAAGTCGTAGGCCGTAGCTCCCGGCCACCCTCATTGTGACGTATTTCTAGAAACACAGGCAAGCCAAACCTGATATTCACACCCGGCCACATTCCAACACTGCTCCCTCAAGTCACCTGCGTGTCAGATGTCACGAGGCTGGTATCATATTTCACCTTGCAGCGAAAGAAAAGCGCTATTGTTTGGCCCGTCTCCTGTATCTGTTTACTCCTGCGCTCTGGCGAAACATGACAGCTTCACGGTCACATAACCTGCCTTCAGGCAGGCAACACACTCGCAACGCACTGCCTTGCTTTACATTTTAAAATCAAGTGACATCTTTGAATGTCTTTTTAAATGCATGCAAACCTCGTGTGGTACAGTTGAATCACAGGGGGATTCGTGAGGTTGAAACGACTCCAGTGTCGTTGTCTTTAACCGTTTTATCTCACTTGAGTTTTAGATAACACGGTAATCTTATGGAAACAGCGCTAGATAAGGGCCCTGGTCTGTTTCCCCAGAGGAGAGACGTACCGTAGGGACTCCCCGGGGTAGGCTCACCTTTCGGGGACCATCAGCAGGCCTCCTGATGATAAAGTGTCCACGAGAGCCCAGCGCCTGCACAGCCTCGCTCTTTTTATCTGCCTCTCTTCATCCGCCTCCCTCCCTCCCTCCCTCCCTCCCTCCCTCTCCTGCGTTGGACAGCGGGGCTGTAAGTGAGCGGGTGTTTCGCTGCCGGTGGGCCCACTGTTAATCATTTGCTGGAGAGCGTCATTTGATAAACATGGTGAGTTGGCTTGAGCTCTGTCTCGCTGTGTCTGCTTTTACAGACAGCCCCCTGATTTAAACCAGGGGTTCTCAAACCTTTTTCAGCTGCAACCCCCAAAAAAGCAATGGTTCATTGCTTCTGACGCCCCACCCCCCTGCGCGCTCACCATGAAGCATACAAACATGAATATCAATATAAAAACCAATGGGGAAGACCATTTGAATGTATACACTCACATTTTAATGATCAGAAAACAGGATTCAACGTTTAAATTTAGATGTTAAAATATCTAGTGACCCCTCCCCCCAGAAGCATCCTGCAACCGCTTGTTGAGGGGGAGGTGGGGGGGGGGGTGGAGTCCTGACACACACAGACACACAACAATGGTGCTTCTGCAATGGGGCCACATTACCGGCGCTATCTTAATTCATAGTGCTGGGTGATTCCTCCCACGTTGGGCGAGGGGAGGGGAGGCGAGGGGTGGGGTAGCAACATTACCAACGTCCATTGTTGCCCCCGGGTAGCCAGCGCTAGCTGGCGGAATTTGGCGGACAATGGCTAATCTAGGAAGAGTGTTGTTGTTTTTTTCCTCTCCCTCCCCTGAGTTTAGGGCCCTCGTTGGTGCCCGCCGCGGTGCTCACAGGCGGGTACATACCGGCCTCCACTCTCCAGACATCTTGGTGCCCGCGCTGTTAGCCGCAGCGGCACTGGGAATTTTGGCCCATACAGAATGAATTAGCGACAGACAGTCCCCGTGGGTACGTGTTGCTACGGTACAGGGCCAGACAGAGGCCAGCTCACTGCTGATCAGTGTGAGTGTGTGAGTGTGTGAGTAGCGCATGTGGGGGAGAGGGTATGAAGGACCTCGCGAGAGGGTATCTATAGAAAAGTGAGGGCTCATTTTTTTCCCCCGTTCACATTTCTGACTTGAAGAAATGGGGGAGTAAAGGGGTAGTATGTATAGTATGTGTAGGCTATAGCAGAACCCAATGTTTAATGTCTTTAAATATGAATACCCTATGATTAAGGGTTATAGAAATAAACTTGACTAACTTGACCGATTCTAGACTGACTCTGCTCAGGTAGTATGAAACTCTACAGCTGCATTCACTTAGCTACGGCCGCTACAGCAAACAGTAGACCCCTGCCTCTCAAAATGAAACACCGCGTGGACTACAAAGGGACAGTGGGGGACAGGATATGTCAAGCTGGTCGGCTTCCAGCTGAAATGGTGCTATTACATTGTGCAGGTAGGGGTTAGGCATCTCATGCCTAACCCCTACCTGCTCCACGTAATAGCACCCATGTAATTGTAAGTCGCTTTGGATAAAAGCGTCTGCTAAATGACCTAATTGTAAAAGCATTTGCTAAATGCCTGTGCTGTAGCCAGTATAATTATTGTGCAAAAGTCTTTTGCTAGCTGAATAGGCGCTATATATAATTACAATAAGGTCATTTGAGACTTTTATCCAGAGCGACTTACAATTACATGCTGCTATTACATGGAGCAGGTAGGGGTTAGGGGTCTTGCTCAAGGATACTTACAGGTAGGCCACCTCTGGGGCTCAAACCCATGACCTTCTGGCTGGGAGTCCAACACCTAGACCACTAGACTATCCTGCTATATATTCTAAAACTGATGTAATCATTGTGTTTATATTTTATTTATTATATTTAAAGAAAAGACAGGTTGGAACTGGCTCTCATGCGGATGAATCAAAACTGATATTTCCACTTTCAACTTCTACTGAACTAAAATCTTTGTTCTTTGTTCAATTCTCAAATTTCAATGCCCTTTCATTTTTATTGCTACCATTTTCGCCCTTTGAGTTACATGTGCGGTTCACAGCCTTCAATTCATTTTTCTAAGTCATTCTGCAGAGCAGTGATTTTCAAACTTCCTGACCAAAAAACGATAACAATATTAAAAAATTATAATAATAAAAACAAAATACATACTACTACTACACACTAATACTAATACTAATATCTCACATCACCGGGGAAAAAAAACATTCCAGTCTTTTGTCCTGTCCTGTCTTTAGGGCACAGGTGCTCCTAATCAACCTCTCTCGCCCCCCTCTTTGTCTCTCTGCCCTTCAATACACGGTGATATGAATGGTTGCCCCCAGCCCCCCGGCCTGCATTCCTCAGGCTGGGGGGGCATTTTAGAGCAGAGTACGCAGGACAATGGGACGGCCGAGGAGGGTCGTGTCTCCCCCAAAGAGGAAAAGAGAAACGAAACGCGGTCCGATGGCGTTTTCCATAGGGAGCCACGTTGCCCGGTGACGACAGACGCAGCTGTCGGGAAGAGCGTTCCCTCAGCGAACCCGACAGAGGCAACAGGGGAAGAGTTTGTTTAACACCCCTCCCCCGACCTCCGCCCCTGTCCATTTGGACGCAGAACGGGTCTAGGGAGAGAGAGAGAGGGAGAGAGAGAGAGATCAAGAGAGAGAGAGATCAAGAGAGAGAGAGATCAAGAGAGCGAGGGAGGGAGAGAGAAAGAGGGAGAGAGGAAAGGAAAGAGAGATCAAGAGGGAGAGAGAGAGAGATCAAGAGAGCGAGGGAGGGAGAGAGAGGGAGGGAGCGAGCGAGAGATCGAGAGAGGGAGGGAGAAGGGGTTTGGCTTTCAGCCACCTGTTCAACATTTTATCTTCGGGGTTTGTGTGTGTTGCGCGTGTGACTTCCATGCCTTCCTGACACGACTGTCTGCCACATTACCACTCCAAGTCTGGCAGTGCACTAAAGCTTGTGTTGCGCCCCCATTTCAACATCTCTCTCCCCTCCTGCTCGGGCGACAACATGACAGTAGGATCAGGAATCAGCCATAATGAGACTGGACTCACTTCTTGTGGCAATGTCTGGCCAGCTGTGGCAATGTCTTCTCACCTCGGACCAACAAGCAATGAAAGCGCCCATACAGTGTGACTGTGGGGCTGAGTCTACCTCTAAGCATCTTTTGTAATCGGCCTCGCAGCACAAAATAAAAAAAGTTTACTTTTGCAGCAGTATTCAGCCAAACTCAACTGAAGTTCTGTCTTTTACTAGGCATGCACGACGATATCGGCACGACGTTGGTAACGTCAGATAAAAACGTAAAAAGTGAATCTGCAGAAATGAACATTTGTGGTCATTGGTGGAAGAAAATCTCCACAGTCAACCAGTCTCCCCGAGGGCGGTTAGCACTCGCTGCATCTGCACAGCCAGCTAGCTAGCTAAAGCCCTGCTAAAACAATAAATATAGTTTTCTATAGTGTTCTAAGCATATAGAAATATTTCTTTGCAGCGTATCTTTAAATTATAAACATATATTTTCAGCAAATCTGTTAATAACACCAACATTGTGCTTGTGAAACAGTTTTGTGACTTGTGTGTTTGTATGTTTACAAAATTAACGTATAATAGTCGGGAAATTACGATACTCTACAGTGCTGTTTCGGTATTTCGTGAACTACTTTGTCAGGATTGTCTCAGGGAAGCGTCATACAAACCTGTTCAGGTATGATGCGATTTACATTTTGATTTGAAAATGTTGCTAAAATGTTTTACTTTTTTTTCTTCTTTTTTTTAAAACTTATTTTACATGTAGTCCTAGTTGAAATGAGTTCCTTATTCTAAGTGAATGTTGACATTTGTAAAATGTTACATTTAGGGTAGAATCAAAGGAAATATTTTATGTCTGTATCTACAACAAGTAGGCCTTCACAATAAGAGTAATAGGTTAATTCTAGAACAGGAGTGACTTGGTGTTCTCTTCAATGAAAGTTTCCAGACAAAGTTTGAAAATATCGGCATATCGAATATTGGCAAAAATTCAACATAGTGCATCCACAATCTTTTACTTGTGCCTTTTAGCAGGGAAAATGGGAAACTATGTTTCTAAGATAGACAGCCAAGAGGATCATCTAAAAAAAAACATTTCTTATCAGCAACCAAACTGTGATTTGGAATCCCTTATACCCATATACGTAGATGCATTCTACCAGTTTGGAATCCCTACCAATCATGGCGGGCTGGCATGGGAATGCAGGGAATCTTAATAGCAAACCACACTTAAGGGAAGCATTTGAGACGCGTTCCTGGCCCGGACTCTGTTGGTCCGTAGCGTTTGTCATAGAGGGGAGATCTGAGGGAGTGATTTGTAGCAGCGGGAGCAGGGGGTTGTCATTCCTAAGCCCCTCGCTGAATTTAGCATGGGGTCAAGGCCCAAGCACTCCGTGGCATCTCCTCATGCCTGTGTGGCCCCCCTAAACTTAGCGTCCGCTGAAATCACACAACCTGCGCAAACGAATAACAATTCCACGCAGCGTTTGAATGCTTGCCGTCAGCCAGTACACATACCTTGAGCTCAACAACGCTGTGAGCCGAGGCAAAGCTTGAATGCACACGGTCGAAACTCAGGAGTAAACCGGTCTTATCTGTTGCAACGAGGATCTCTTTTGATTTAAATGAGTCTCATAGAGACAAGGAGACCCCATGCTCCACTCACTCCCTAAAATAACGTGTGTATGTCAGTGCTGATATGTGTGTCCAGATAGTTTTATCTGGCTAGCCAGGAGAGTGCTGAGGGCTCTGTGTGTGTGTGTGTGTGTGTGTGTGTGTGTGTGTGTGTGTGTGTGTGTGTGTCAGTTTGACTTCTCACCGGGCTGTGGCACAGAAGAAGGACTTATTGTTTCTTAGGGGAATTCTTTTTTGATTAATGGAGGTGAAGGCCAGGGAGGGCTGTCAAAGGAGGGTTTGTGTGTGAGTTTGTGTGTGCATGAGTCGCACACACACACACACAGGCACGCACAAACCCGTACATGTGTGTGTGTGTGTGTGTGTGTCCATGCAAGCAATAAAAAAGGATTACTAGTTGCCAATCAGTTGCTTCCAACTGTACGGTTCTCCAGCAAGGCTGGGGATTAGGGCTGGATCAAAGCACTTATTCACTGGAAAACAGGCAGGGAGCGAGGGGAGAGGGAGGGAGCGAAGGGAGAGGCAGGGAGAAAGCAGGCGGGATGCTAATGATAGGGCTGTGTCGCACACCTGCGGAGTATGGAGAGAATCCAGCAGTGGCTCGCCACGCTAGCCGGAGGGATGTGAGCTGGTTAATGTTCCTTCTGCAGCCAACTTAATCCCCACTCAGGGCGCAGAGAGGGCAATACATATTTAGCTTGTATACATATCTGAATTGGTGTTGTGAGTGCAGCCTCGAGGTAGACACTTCTCTTTTATTGCTTCCCCGGCCCGTTCTTCCCGGCGAATCCACACATCTGCGACTTTGTGTTCCAGCGTGTTCCTTACATTTGCTCTCCACGGAAAACCGGAGGTTTACGTTAATTATCCCGGGAGCACGGGGCTGACGGTCGGATTCGCCAGAAAGCATCAGCGTGCCATCTGGCAGCGCACCCGCGTGACGTGTGGCACGGTAATGGGTGCTTATTTTCTCCTCTCTCTCTCTCTCTCTCAGCGCTGCTGTGGGCGGGGGGGGGTGTTGGCTCCGGTGGGCGTAGCCGAGTGGACCCTGTACTGTCACCTCACAGGACGTTGACATCCCTGAACTTAGCGACCTTTACTTACGCCAAGCCCCCCCGCCAGGCCCTTGTGTGTAAACCAACTGTGCCGTGAACCAAGGACGGCGAGGCGTAAGCAGTCAGGTCTTAACCCGAGATAACCGCCGCCCACGTCTCGTTCTGGTTTCTAGAAGGACACATCGCATCACACTGCAAGCACAGTGTGATGCGATGTAGATGGATGGTTTTGGGCCACGTCCAGGACGTCACATGATCCTCATAGGGCTTCTCTCTATGGCAACCGATTTGTTGGGAGGGGGGTGGGGGCGTCGTAACTGCTCTCAGCCGCGGATAACAACTGCTAATTAGCCTGGCCTGTAACGACCCTCTCAGCCGGGAGAGCCACTCACCCACTCACTGCTCACTGATGTGCTCACGGGTGTCATTTGGCTGGGATGGATGGAGCGGCTGATGGACGAGGATGGGAGACATTGGTGAGCCAAAGAGGCAAGGGATGTCTCTCTTTCACTCTCTCTCTCTTTTTGCATCCCTCTCTTCCCAATGGCCTTTAGTGGCCATTAGTGGTCAGAGCTCCCCCGCTTCCTCTGGCTGTAGACCCCGGCCCCCCACTCCTCCTAGCCCTTCCACCTGTCAAAGGCTCCCTGGAGCTTCGTCCCATTCATAATGCACGTTATTCCAGTGCTGATTGCACACTTACCTAGCAGAGCAGACAGATGAGGGGTCACGCTGTATGGATCCTGTCAGCCTGGGCGGCTCTGCCCTGCTAACATCTCCTCCATACTCATTAACAGCCTTCAGACTCTCTCTCTTCAAGGCCGACCGACCCCACTGAAAGGTCCCCCCCCCCCCGGTGCCTGCTCCTTAGGTTCCTAAAGCCCTAGTGGGACGGGGTTAGTTTTACATGGGGAGGTGGAGTAATGTCATTTTACCACAGGACGTCTGTAACGTGTATGGCCGATTCACACGGGATAAGAAATCTCTGTATAAATGACAGAGATGGGAGTGACTACTCGATTTATGCACAATACATATATATATATCCTCCGCTGCTCATAACTAGAAAACATGGCACCAACCTGAGGGAAGAAAACGCACAACTGGACAAGGGCTGAAACTTTGTGCCTGATTTCAGTTTGGGGCAAACGTCACATTCTAAAACAGTTTGAACAAATGGTACCACCTCAACACCTGCCAGTCTTTGCCACAGACTCGAGGTATCTGTGCCATGCTTGACGAAACTAAATGCCTCCTCGAGCACCTCCATACTTGAGAAAAAACACAATATATATAGTCCCCTAAGATATTTAGTATATCCACAGGATAAACAAAATATTTACACACGTCTATTCGCATAGGATTAGTATAACCTGAAGGTATTTCTTGTTTTACAGAATGTAAAAGGCGCCGGAATCTTTACTGACATGGGAGCGTGCAGTCCGTAAAAATGACCACAAAAAAAGAAATGGCACATTTGGACAGGACTAAAATCAAACTCCAGTTTCTCAGTGATTTATCCAGTCCAAACAAATGCCACCGTCCGTCTCTGCTCAGTGAATTATCATGTATTTCTACTGCTCAATGTTCCATCCTTGACTGTCTTTGGCTCACAGATTTTACTCTTTTTACTGTGGCCATATTCCACTCTCTGCCAACCTCCTTCCTGCTCCTTAATTAAACCTTATTAGTGTTTTTGGTGCTTTTATCTAAAGCAATTTTGAAGCTATGGGGGAAGCTAATAAAAAACAGCTGCATGTAAGAAGTCCCTTTATTGTCTATTATCTAGCATTTTCTGTTGACTGTTAAATGACCTTCACGTCCCAATGTCAGTGGCAACATGTTGCTAACTAAAATATCTTTGCTAAATCAGCCACAGGTCTAGTGAAACTTGTAACAATACCTCGGCAGGGGAGGGCGTGGGGGGCAGTAATGAATGTGTGAGTGTCGGGATAGAGAGAGGACATTGCTGTAAATTTTGCGCCGATAAATCCATGAGAACGTTTTAAGGAGAGCGTGACGTTGACAAACTGCAGGTTGACTGTGTGTGAGCCGTAGCATAGGGCCGGAAGGAACGCCGGTCATGTACACACCCAAAGCGGGATGCTTGGACACGCCGGGCCCGGTATGACCTCTCCTTATTATTCAGACCAGCTGCCAACATGCGGACAAGGCTGCTTTTTAGACAATCACTTCATCTTCAACTTCATAAAACTGCACTGCCAAACGAAATCCTGTGAGGCATGAGAGGAACAGCCTTGAAAGTTGCAAATAGACAACATTCCTGTCTCTGCCCTTGTTTGGTTGCTACTACAATTACAATTGCTACTACAATTACAATTGTAGTAGCATTTAGCAGACGCTTTTATCCAAAGTGACTTACAATTACATGGAGCAGGTAGGGGTTAGGCATCTTGCTCAAGGATGCTTACAGGTAGGCCACAAACCCATGACCTTCCGGTTGAGGGTCCAACAGCTAGACCACTATCCTGACAATCATGCCCCCCAAGCTACTAGCTTTACTTACTCATAGGCTGTATGACATTGAAGGTTTTATATTACCCAAATTATCCAGTGATCAAGTGCTGACGTGATACGATCAGTTTTGCTGGTGTAAGAAGCCCAGTCATGCAGCTGTGTTCCCACCCAGTCTTTAGGTCATCAAGTGTGGCAAGTGAAGATGAAGAAAAGGGGGCTGCCCATAACAATCCCAACAGTACCTATGTGTCTGTGGGAAGGTATGATAAACCTATCAGTGGCCCCTGCTTGTTCCAAAAGTTCATTGGTGGCGTCTAAATAAATCTATTCTCTTAAAGCTGTATTGTCACAGCTTGGCGGGACTGTGAATTATGTCTGTGTTTTGACAAAAATAGATTTGCTCATATATAATGGGGCCTTGTCTCCACAAATTGTTGATCTCTGCGAAACAAACAGGACTCTCGAGACTTGCTTTCTGCCCTATTGGCAAAAACAACAACCTTATCTTTAGAGAAACATCTTCAGCCACGGCAAACTCTGTGACTCTAGATGTCTAGATGTTAAGATCTTTGAGCGATTTGGGGCTCATCGATATCCACTCAGATCTCTTATTTTTGCATCCAGCTTTTTGTCCAGTTTGCTGTGATCCTCTCATTCCCTTTAACAGCAGCATGCTCTCTGTCATGGAAAACATGGAAAAATAATGGAAGGCGAAAGTCTTTTCTGCACATTCTATGAACACAGCAGGAGACCTTAAATAATAGGATCAATTAGCCTGGCCAATCAGTCAGTTTGTTCTTTCAAGTTAAATGAGGTTTTAATTGAAATATTGAAAACTATATTTTTTTCCATGCATATAATGATGCGCATTGACTGTTTTATTTGGGAGGACAATGATACACGTGCATATATATTGTTTTGTGATTAAAAAGGTTAAGGACAGTAGTCATTAGTAAAATTATTCACAAAATAGGTCAACATAACATACACAAAAGTGGCGTGTGTGCTTATGGATAGGTATGTGCTTAGTGCACCTTCGGCTAAAGCCCGGAAACTACCACACAACGCATGCGTCTACGCTAAGACCAGGTGGAGACGCTAGCGCAATATTTGGTTTTATTTGACACCAAACTAGCACTGCACCACCTGATTATGACTGCAGTGTTTCCCATACATAGGCTCTACCCGGGCAGCCCGCCCGATATTTCTGTTATATATCTCTATATTAAAAGGACAATGTTGATTCAATGTACTGCCATGACCTGAACAATATTATGTTATCTCCCTGAGCTGCTCTTTGATCTAGCAACAAAAGGGTTTTATTGCTAGATGGACTGTAAGCCAATTGGCTAGTACTTACATGGTCTCGTTCTAATTATTTTTTTATTTAACCTGTAGCACAGGTGTTCAGATCCACTATAAATGATCCACTACACAAAAAGCATACAGTACACAGTAAACATTTGACCAAGACTTTGGTGTAATATACCATATAAGGCATTATAAAGTTTGGTAATATGAGCCTAGGTCATATATATAGGCTATGTCACTTAAGTTCACGCCACCACTCCATATATATTCCCTCCAGAATTATTCTAGTTTAATACAGATGGTCCTTGCAGCTGATATTGGCATGTACATATGGCCAACTCGATTGGCCGATTAAGATCGAGACAAAATATCGGTTTAAGTGCCAGCAACCCGATCCTTTAGCTCCGTTTGACCCAACAGCTTGGCTAGCAGCCCCCAGAGGTATAGATTTACACAGGGGTTGAGGGACCCTGCAGATGGTACCGTCCTTGTCCACGTTAAGTGCTGAGATTGCATCCCATCACCTCTCTTTTGCGAGTTAGCCAGAATCCCATGGGTTCTCAACCAGCGCCCGTAGGGGCCCTGAACTGCCAAACACAGTGGCCTTGCCAATATATATAAAAAAAAGAAATAGGATTATAGGTAAGTGGAACAGATCAGATTCCCCAATAGCTGTTAAAATTTGATTGGCCTGCATATATTTCCCTGTCAGATGGAAGATGTTTTTATCCAAAGAGCTGACTGTTTGACCCAGACCTTGGTGAGAATAATTCATATTGCCTTCTTTGTTCTTTAACAGAACTTTTTTTACAACTCACAAATATGCCATGCCGTGTATTTTAAGCAGTTTGACTTTGAGACATCAAGCTATATTGAAAGTGGAAAGCTTACAGAGGAATTTAGTTCAAAGAAAGGCTGTTTTCCTTGCAAAGTTGACTAGAAATGCTCAAATGTAATGTGATGTTAAAGCCAGATGAAACTGCACTAATGTATGAGCGCTTGGTTCTAATCTGATACATGGATCACACTCCAGCTAATTACCATCTGCTCACATAACACTTCCTAGCCCCAGCATGCCGGCATATCTTCAATTACATCCCCTGAAATAAGATTACAGCTTTTAATTTTATTTTTGGCCTGAAAGGCATTGTGGCCAGGTGAGGACCATAATGCGAGACTGGCGGGGGGTTCCAAGTTGTTATTATCCCTTTAACTTGATGGACTTGATGGTAGAGCCCAGTGTAACTGGACTGGCCTCTTCCACTCAAGGCCCTCCCGTGGTACCCAATCCTGTAAGGTCATTACTGTGCCTTTGGGACTCTGCTGGGCAGAAACTGAACGTCTTTTCCCACTCCTTAAAGCTCTAGCAACTCTCCTTCTTCTGAAGAGACTCTGAAGCTTTTAGTGTACCCCACCAACTTCTTTTATGACTCTTCCACTCTCCTTGTCAGTGCAGTATAGCCCTTAACAGCTACTGTACAAGCTTTTACATAACTCGACTTGATCTCTATTTCTCTAGCACAAAACGGTTGGAAACAATACAACTGAAAGCATTTTCACAGTGCCATTGGTGTATACTTTTAACTTAAGTGGCCCCAGAGGGAGTCAGACCCCCTAACCCCGACAGCTCCTTGCTATTCCTTTTTGAACCATTTTGTCAAGACCAAGGACTAGATAACATCTGCAGCCTAATGTACAGGTTGCAACTCAGCACCCATCAGCACTTTTTCTTACTAATTGCGCTTAAAGCCAATTCCAAGCCCCTCTAATGATATTGTCTTGCTTGACTGAGTATTTCATTGGTTCATCTGTGCATCTCTGTCAGGGGTATGTCTAATTGTCTCTAATTGATTGAAAGCATGAAGAACATTAGGGCTCTTAGGGCTAACGAGACACGAGACAGTGGGTTTCCCTGCCAAGGCCAAGGTGCTCACATATTGGAATCAAATGATAATTCAGAAAGAGTGGAATGCGTTAATTAAATACTTAAAAAACAATTTCTCTACATGATTATGATTGACAAAAATGCTATTGTTGCGGGAAGAGCTTTCTGTTGCTGAGAAATTAGCCGTAGATCATGTTACGCATAGTTGTTACTGTTAATGCTTATCAATATTACGTGACAAATATGCTCCATAGAATCGAATTTTCATCTGTCACGCACACCTTAAAGTTTCATGTAAAGACAAAAAAATATGAAAGTTAATTGTTAGTTGACGCGCTCTGCATCTCCCGGCAGTCTTTCGACGTGTTTCAAACACCTACGACGACTCGGCTCGCTCTTTATTACGTTGAGGGGAAGCAGTGAGATGCGTGGCCCTTGTCTGGTAATCAGTCACATATGTAAATATTATGTGGGGGCAGGATAGTCAGGATAGTCTAGTGGTCTAGGTGTTGGACTCCCAGCCAGTAGGGGGCAGGATAGTCTAGTGGTCTAGGTGTTGGAC
>JAOEHI010051647.1:0-18225 GCA_025447815.1 Percopsis transmontana | reverse complement strand
AGCAAGATGCCTAACCCCTACCTGCTCCATGTAAGCATCCTTGAGCAAGATGCCTAACCCCTACCTGCTCCATGTAATAGCAGCATGTAATTGTACGTTGCTGTGGATAAAAGCGTCTGCTAAATGACCTAACTGTGTGAGGGGGAGGGAAGATGACTGATCAGCCTGGTCAGACTGCAAGTTGAGGCAGCTCTGTTGACATTTTGAGGGATTTGTTGGATGGGATGAGTCCTACGTCATGTCCAAATTCCCTGTAAGATTTACTCTAACCGCTTTTGCTTATCTGAAAGCAAAATATGTTTGGGCTTGTTTATGACTGATATCACTGTTACCTCAGACGCCCTCTCAGTTGGGGACACATTTTTTTGTGACCGTGTTTCTTCTCCCCATTTTGGCCCTCCTAGTTCCGTGCTGGCCCCCTTCCTCTCAGCCTCCTCTGGGTGCCTCACGTCTGCCAGCTAAGCCAGCGCTCCCTGTCAATCACCTTTCTCCCTGTCAGTCACCATGCTCAAAGAGGACCCACAGGACTGGCCCCTCCCACCAAGCCAAGCAGCTCTCTGTCTCCCGCCATAGCTGCGTCCCACTGTGTGAATGGCCCCATGGCCCACTGTGTGCATGGCCCCATGGCCCACTGTGTGCATGGCCCACTTTGGCCTCTCAAGTGGTAGGAGTCGAGCAAGAGGAGAGTGGGTCTGTGCTGAAACTGACAGATAGCTGATGCACGCTGTCTGTCTCCAGAGACATGGAGTGTGTGGAATCATGAGAAGGGTACAGCAACGCGCACAAACACACACAAACACGCACATACACACGCACACACACACACCTACGCAGGAACACACACGTACACACACACACACGCACACACACACACACACACACACACACACACACACACTCACACTCACATCTCAACTTTCTTGGTTATCAATGATTCATGGATTCATTTTGAATCAGGGGTCCGTAGGGGCCTCTGATGAGTCACTTCATGGCTCACCTGAGGGCCATCTGAGGGTCATCTCATTTCTTTCCATTGTATCTTAGATTAAAAATATTTCAGGTGTTGGAAAAAAGACAGGCTTCTGGCCCCAAGACATACACACAATAGGCAGGGGAATGTTTCTCTCATTTTATAATGTTGCAAGGGCTGAATTTGATCTAATGGAAGCCCAATGTCATTTTGGGAAAAGAAGAGCACAGATGCCGAAACTGTACATTTCTCCAAAGCGTGCGGCGGCGGTGGCTAGTGTAGCTAAACTAGCTATGTGTATATTGTTTAGCTTCAAACTGAGTACATCTGCTCCAGTGTAAATATGTCTGCACGCAGATATCTTTTCTAACCTGCTCAGCATGTTTTACCATGTTTACTTGAATTCTGCGCTGAGAAAACATGGGGAAAATGAGTTGGGATAACATTGACTATAGGGTAACACGGCTGTGTTTAAATGTATTCCTATATTAGTTCATGTATTAAAGCTCACTCCTTCTTCTCAGGACCGTGTGGGCATGTACAGTATTTGATTGATATCTCCCAGTTGTGTTCACCTGTTAGGGAAGGACAACTGACATCTTCTTTGTGATTAGTTAGTAATGCAGTTTGCTGACCTACCTGAGAAGACATCTGATAAACTGAAACAACTCCAAGCACCTGTGTTGGCAGACAGGGGCTTTGAATCTCTTTCAACCTATTTGTGAGGAATAATATATTTTAATGTTTAAATATACATTAATGGTGTGCTGGTTTTCATAAAAGTTTTGGACGTAAAAGTTTTCCTCTGCTTTTCCTCAGCTCGCGCAACAACAAAAAGTAAGTTATTCGTGTTTAAATCAGGGTTTTCATTCTTTGGGCCAACCAAGGCAGTAGTCAGCCAGGCCAAATTGCCAGTCAGGCCAGCGGGAAAAGTCCTGGTCGTCTCGTCTAGTCTGGCCGTGCAGGACGTGGTCTAATGTAGGCCCTACTGCGGTTTCATGCCGCTAGCCGCATCGGTAGCTAGCCGGCAAAGTAGGCTGCTGTTCGCCGTGCTCATGTATTTCTGTGTGATCAGGTTTGTAATATTGCGTTGCCGAAGGCTTGCAGTACGGGGATAAAGTTTGGTGGCCACAGGGCAGGGTGCCACCTACATGGAATATTGGTGGCCACAGCATAACTTTTTGTGTCCACGGGCCATCGGGCCATGGGTAATATTGAACCCTGACTTTATAAAATAGTATTCCAGCAACTACTTCTCATCAATCGTCAGATTTAAAGGCCTACTAAAAAGGAACTAACAGCAGGGTGTGAATTTCCATGTGAAGTGAAAGTGATAATGGGAAAATTCAGCCGTGTGAATCACATTATTTATGTACATTTAATGAGGACCCTGGGAGTTTAGACATTTTAAAATGCCAAAAGGAATTTTATTTCTCTTTCATTGCATGTAACTGAAGCAGAACTGCCCTCTTTCCAAAAAACATTCGTAATATTTAAGTCTCAATTAATATGGATTTATTGTCGTGCTTTTTACATAGACAAAATAATTGTGTCTATCCATTTCTTTTATCATGCATATACAAGTACATACTAATAAGACACTAATAAAAACCTGTAGTTGTATAGTTGGATATTGCTGCTGAGTTTCTTGTCATCACTTGGCAGAAACACCAATTTATTATTGTTGTATCACTTACGTATACCCTCATTGACTTCAGTTAATGACATTGTATTGGAATCTTGTCTTTTTTTGCCAGCCATCTTACCTATGGCTATGCAAGCAATGCTTGTTTCAAATCCATACTTATCTAGTTAGGACTCCATTATGTCTCATCTCCACAGATGGCACAAACAGTAGCTCTCCAGCAAGGATACGTGTCAGCCATTGTCCCTGAGCACCTATTGTACGATAGACACCGTGGGTTTCATGGGAATAATAAACCCTGTAATGTCTGCACCTGTTACTGACACCCTCCCCTGGTGCCCAGTGTTTTATTCACTTGAGTTCATCTGTTCTTTGTTGCTATAGCGTCATTCTCTCCTTTCCTTTCCTTGCTTCCTGCTATGCCACATATCATGTGCCCAGTCTGGCTTTTGGCTGACAGGCGGCTCAGTGCCAACCCCAGGCCATGGGGTCTGTCTCCTCATGAGGTCCTGGAAGAGACAGTGTCAAATTGAATCCACTCTGTAGGCCCAGCCAGCATGACTCCAGTCAGCCCTGCTCAGAGGACAGCACTGGAAACACCCCACAGAACTGCCTGCTTGTCAGGGTCGTTACTCAAAAAAAGTAATGCATTACAGACAAATGTAATACATAACATTCAAATACAAATATAATGTGATTACAGTAATTCGTTACCTCCAAAGTCAGACATATTTCATATGAAATGAAGTGACTTTTATCACATGGCTGATTCTCACAATAATACAGCACAACAATATTTTTCTTTCACCAATGTCTTGGTGATGAGGCCAAACTCCCTGTAGATGTAAGTAGTATAATATATTATGATATAATACGAAACAGTACATTAAGCGTAGCGTTAGTTCTGCCAGGCCACGGTAGTCTGCCCTCTGCTGTCAGCCAGCTGACTGACCAACACCCAGCTGACAAATCTACACCAACCTCATTGGCCCGTTGAATGAAGGAGGTTCTTTTAAATAGTCCCCCCTCCATTACTATTTTGCTTCCTAAGTTCCCTTTCGAAACCCGCCACCTCCCCAGCTCCACCTATTCTTTGACTTTCAATTGTTTGACACTTCTTTCATTTTCACTAAACGTGAATATTAAGTGTTGTTTTCAGATATTGTTTGACTCAATTACGGGTATTATGTGTATGCATATTACTGTATTTATGTTATCATGATTGCATATGTTCATCCATGCTTACCATCATGTTATTGCTGTTAAAACTTCTGTCTGCTGCTGGCCTATTTGGGGGAATAAAGCTGCTGTTTCGATACATCTATACTTATCAGTATGATGAGTAGAAGCCCCCCGAAATAGCCATTCCGCCAAAGATAAATTGTTAATAGCATGTCCTAATAAATTGCTTTTGTACCATTAGACGAGAGTGGTCTGACTGAAATATTTTAATGTCACATTTTCTGCATATACCAGACTTAGATTAGGTAAAATCACAAAAACAAAGAATGTACAGTATGTAATCTATTACATAAGACAAAATCTGGGTTCAATCTCACCAATCTGGGTTTAAGGCTGCTCACTCCACTGAAACCGCTCTTCTCATGGTGACGGAAGCCCTGCATGCCGCTAAAGCCTCCTCCCTCTCCTCAGTCCTCATTCACCTAGACCTATCTGCAGCATTCGACACGGTAAACCACTAGGTCCTTCAATCGACCCTTGCTGAATTGGGCATTGCCACTCAGCGCTCTCCTGGTTTGAGTCCTATCTGACAGATCACTCCTATCGAGTCCTCTGGAATGGACGCCTCTCCAAATCCTTCCCGCTCTCCACTGGGGTTCCGCAAGGATCTGTGCTGGGACCCTTACTCTTCTCACTGTACACTAGATCTCTTGGCACTGTAATCTCTTCTCACGGATTCTCCTACCACTGCTATGTCGATGACACCCAACTCTACCTCTCATTCCCCCCAGCTGACACGCAGATCTCAGCCAGAATCCTTAATTGTCTTGCTGACATCAGTGCTTGGATGTCTTCGCATTGCCTCAAGCTCAACCTTGAAAAGACAGAGCTAGTCTACCTCCCGGCAAAGAACTGCCCCCAAATGGACCTGTCCATTACCCTTGAGAACACCTCAGTGTCCTCCTGTCCAACTGCAAAGAGCCTCGGAGTTGTCTTAGACAATCAACTGTCCTGCACAGCCAACATTGCCGCAATGACCCGAGCCTGTAGATTTGCCCTCTACAATATCAGAAGGATAAGGCCTTTCCTCACAAACGAAGCGGCGCAGCTCCTAGTCCAAGCTATAGTAATCTCACGTCTAGACTACTGCAACTCTCTACTCGTTGGGTTACCGGTCTCCGCAACCAGACCCTTACAACTAATCCAAAAAGCAGCATCCCCCTTTTCCGAGACCTTCACTGGCTCCCTGTCTCAGCCCGCATCCGATTTAAGAAATTAGTATTGGCCTACAAGGCATCAAAAAGAACTTTCCCGCTCTACCTCCAAGCAATGATAAGATTCCAAGCTCCAGCCAGAGCACTTAGATCTACCACCTCGACTGGTAGGCTTGCGACGCGTAAGAATCGCGCAGCCCAGTCCAGACTTATCTCTGTCCTGGCGCCGCAATAGTGGAATAGCTTACTGCAGTGGTCAGAACAGCGGATCTTCTGCAAGAGACTTGAAACCCACCTCTTCAAAATCCATCTCGGTACCTCGGCCACCGATCTTTCTACTTCATAGCACTAATCCCATTAACAATCCTTATTCTATCCTCCTTTCCTCCCTTAAAATAAAAAAATAAAAAATAAAAAACAATTCCTGATAATTGTAAATATGTAAACTGTTTTAAGGAGCGAATAATACACTTTCCAGTAATGTTGTGCAAATGCATAGGTGAAGTAACCTTGTTGCATGATGCTGTTGACAAATGTATTAATTGTAAGTAGTTTTGGATAAAAGAAAATGTAAATGTAAAATAAAATAATAAGGTTAAACCTTATGTTTTTTTGGGGTTTTTTTTATGGACCACAATATATTAGAGAGGCTAAGCACAGGGTAGGCTGCTCAAGTATTTCACAGTTCTTTTCAGCAGAAAACCAAAGTCTGACAGAGAAGGTCACTAGAGCTGAGGTGTACTTTACATCTTTCATTGTTGAGCATAACCTGCCATTCCAGGTATGTACGCACACAGACTAGCTATTCAGGAAAATGTTCAGATATAGCAAAATACTGCTCATCAACCAAGACAGCAGCTCTTGTGAGCATGGCACTGGAACCTGAATGTTCACCAGACCTGTACAAGTTAATCCGGACAAAAGGCCATACAGTCAAGCAACAATATCATGTGTGAGAAGGAATGTGCAATTTTAGCCAGGTACTATAATGAAAAACAGGATAAGGTAACAGTTGCATTTGTAGACATGCCTGTGCGCAATGATGACAAAGCTGAAAACATATTGCATCATCCATGCATGACAAAGGCCTTTAATGGTCTAATTGTGTTGAATTTAGCAGTGACAACTGCAATGTGATGATTGGCAAAAACAACTCTGTATTGTGAAGAGTGAATGCACAGGCCCCTCATTTTTACAGTGTTGGCAACCAAGTCACCTGGTCAACATTTGTGCCAACACAATATTCAGGAGCAACATTGAAATTCACCTCCCAGGTTTTTTATTGGGTACCTGGCAAGGAGGCAGTTGCTAAGTGAGGAAGGACAAGAGATGACCCCTCACATGACAAAGCAGTTCTTTAAAGATGCCAGAGCATTCTATGTCAGGAGCTTTAAAAATATTGGAGAAGTTCCCAATGAGAGACCAAATCTTGAAGAATCTGTCAGTGATCAGGATAGTAAGCATCCTTGAGCAAGATGCCTAACTCCTATCTGCTCAATGTAATACCACCATGTAATTGTAAGTCGCTTTGGAAAGTGTCTGCTAAATGACCTAATTGTAAATGGATCAATATGGAGAAACAAGATGAGGTGAATCCAGAGCAGATTTTGTCTTTGGAAGAGAGATTTCCAAATGTGATCAAGGCAGATGCTAGATACTGTAACAGCTCCACTTGGAAGTCCTGGATTATGTCTCAACTAACCTTGAGGGACTGCTGCCAAACTAACAAATTTTGACAGTTGATGAATTCTGGGGGAAGCTGTTCGAAGTAAAATCTGTGAGCACAGAGCAGTTGAGCAGTTCAAATATCTCTGCCAGTTGATAAGGCTGCTTTGGGTTCTGCCAAATTCTAATTGTGATGTGAAGAAGGCATTCAGCATTGTGCGTCACATTAAGATGGAATTCAGAAGTAAGAAAGCAAGTTAAAATGGATCCAATAGAATAATGAGTGATGATGTCAACCCTCTGACTGACAAGTACAGCCTAAAAATGTTTGATTTTGTGTCAGGCTACGCTAGGCCCAAGACACTCTAATATTGGTCCAAATCCCAGAGATTTAAAAGTGACAGCTGGATGATTGACAGGTAGGGAAAGCAGGGGCACACTGCTCATTCAATCTCACTCTGCGAATTATGAGACTAACTCCCCGGACGGGACCTGGGGCCGATTGAAATGAGACTGTCACTGGTATGCAAAGGTAAAAGACCTTAACTTCAAATTTGGTCGAAAATTCGTTGTTGTCATTTTTGGAATATTAGAACAAGATCTGCTTTATTAGGTGGACAAATATCTTGTACATTTTGTTGTTTTTTGGAGAAAATAGTGGGTTGTCTTTGCCATAACTTCCCAAATCCCTAGAGAAACCAAGGTAGAACCCCTTAACATTAGTTAAGTTTTTTTGTCTTTGTTTCGCTGCAAAATGAATCAAAGTGAACTTACTGTTTAACCGTGCTGGAGTTATGGTGTTATGCTTACAGTATTTTCTGTCATCGAAGCATTTATGACACACACACAGTAGCTTGAGTAAGTGCTAGATAGCATTAGCTAGCTTAGGCTAATTACTTGACAAATAAAACCAAACTGCTCCCATATGCGACCAGAATGCAAACAAAGCATTGGAAACTTGTAATAGTAAGTCACACGCAACTAATGCTTTTTTCATGTCATGCAGTCTAGTCAGTGCTAGCCTGCGAAAGCCCGATACTGACAGCCAAGGAGACAGCACGAGTGGGTCAGGGCTCGCATAGACTACACACCTCCAAATAGCCTAATCAAACACACAAGCTCAACAGCAACAATTCACAATTAAATAGATAGCCTACCTTTTCTTGTAATATGATAAAAATCAATTGCAAACACCTTCCTCTATGTTGAATCCATAACGTCAGTTTTGAGCATTACTCGCCGGTGTTCAACAAGTTAAATCTATGACTCGTTCTTTAGTATCCTACTCTGGCATTTATTCAGAGAATGTGAGCAGGAAGTTACAAACTCAACTAAAGAAAGATAATTGAAATCGAGCCATGTGACTCATGTCTTGGTTAGGATATAAAATAGGTAATGATGTGTGAGTTGGTAATGCACCTTTGTGACCTTCACATTTACAAATCGTGCCATGATCACTAGATTTTATGTAGATGTTATCATTATTATGATATACTGATTTTATATAGTGATCAGCAACCATGGAAGTTAATGCCTTTTGCCATCGCATGACCCCCTTTTATTTTGCAGACAATGCAAAGGCAGAGTACATTAACCTCCAAATAAGGGTCAAAGTTCAAGTTTAAACTCAACATATATGTTGATGAATAACTTCATTAAGAAAACAAGGAATTGCTACATTTCCAATATTCTGTCTACAATTAATTTGGCTGGACAAAAAAAAAAAAGAAAGTCATCTCTCACAGTTCTACCCCCGAGTTAAGGTCTTTTGCCTTTGTAGGGCAGTAAACCTTTGGCAAACAATGGCATCTTTGTACTGTAACGGTACAAAGACACTTGATCTCCCGGGCCATTGAAAATGAAGAGGCTAGCTCTATTAAGAACTTTGAGCCCTTCTAAACAATGCTTTGCTCTTCTAAACAATTTAATCATGAACCTATTGTATAGATATGAATGGTATTGACACAACAAAAAAGTCACACCCACAAAACATGGTAAACAAGACGGAGTTTAATGCAGTTCACAAATGGTAAAAGTTCAAATCAGCAGCATGGGGGTGGGGGGGTGGGGGGGTGGGGGGGTGGGAGGGGTTGTGACAACAATGAAGGAGAAAGTGATTGCAGAACTGCAATCGGGATATTCATAAAACAACTTCATGAATACCCCGAAATGTATCACCTACTTCTCGCTTAAATAAAGATAGAGTTAGGAAGGCCATATATCATGGAAGCAATTTGCCATTAATGGCATTACCGGGTAATGTTGTGGAGATAAATATACAACCTGCTGCCTGGACTGTATGGCGTTATCTTAATTTCTAGCTGCCTTCTCCTTCTCACCGCTCTTCGTTTTCAAAACTGCCTGTTGCAAATTATCCGTTATCGTATTCGGTTATCTCCTAGCAAAATAATAGCGCTAGCCAAATCCCCCCCTCCCCCTTCTGCGCGCTCCTTAGCGACACAAATGTTTTTAAATGATATTTGCACTCCGGAGGGTGCAGCGTAATCTGAACGACCCTTTAATACTGCACATTCAAAGCAGTGTGAGCGAAAAGCGTGCAGAGTGCAAAAGGCATTAGAGATATTTTATGTTATTATGAAATGTGTATGAAATGTGTGCAAATAGGTCGCCATAGTTTAAGTAAATAATAGGAAACATTGTAGTTTCAGTAGAGGCATCCCTCTAGAGCTAAATATGAAAACTGTTTTGCTGTGGGCAGAGATAATAAAGTGCTGCATGAGTGCATGGGCGCGGGTATATAATGGCGTAATAATGTATTGTGTGTCATATGTAAACATTTCATCTCAAATATCTCTAATCTGTACACTTATTCAGTGCTGTCAATGTCGCCTGCATTCTCCAATTTGGTCCAATTATGGCTTCTGGTTCTAGAGTGGCCTTGAATGTGTCAGTGTATGTCACATGACCTCTCTGCCATCCATTATTTAGAAGTCTGATTAATAAGTAAAGACGAGCGCTCAGAGGTCGAGATGGACCCTGAGCAAATGACAATGAGACTAAGGCACTGAGTAAGACAGAAGAAAGCTCTCCAAACTTTTCTTGCTGAGATTTCCGGATTTCATCTGTTAAATTGATGGATGCTGTTCTCAAAGATCGCAGTCTGTGACTTATCGTGTGTATCAAACCCTAAAATAAATGGATGTAAAACAAAATGTATCTGTTTTAAGTGTGTTTACAGTGGGAATGAGCTGTTTAAAGGGAAAAGCAAAGACAAACAGAGTGCAGTTTATCCAGGGACATTGCAGCAATACAGCTTTCTCCGCTGCTATCGCAGTTGCCCTTTGGCAGCGAGCTGCTCTGAAATCATCAATCTCACTTGAGATTCCAAAGAATCTTTTCCCTGTATGTCCTACAGGGAAGGGGTGGGTATACAGAGATGATATTTACACACAACTCCCTCCATACATACTGTCTGTCAACTCCCGATAACATCTGCCCGGATTAGCATCACAGAGCTGGTGTCTTAACACTCTTAAATTAGACTCACATACCCACACATTAAAAGAAATAGTAAGATCTAGATCAAGCACAAGTATTCAGAAACCTCCCGGGATATAAAACATATGTAGTGTTAAACGTGTATAATACTTAAACTGGTGGGGGGTTTTCTGCCTCGAACACAAAGGCATACAAAAAAGGCATGCAAACACACTTTCCCCCCACAGTAATATCCTCCTCAAAGACAGCCAGGGGCGGACCGGACAACGTGACTCCAGCCCTAATGAGCCCGTCTGAGCAGGTGACCCTGTCGTCTGTCGGGACGAGGGGGTTGATGCCATGGAGATGAGGCAAGGTCTCTGAGTCATGCAGGTGGGTTTTCAGGGGATTTAAAAGGTAAAACACAATAATAAACTTGATCTAACCACTTTTCTTTTTATATCTGTGAATCCACAATCGCATGGATACATCATTGAAAATAGTTATGATTTTTGGATACATCTGTGGAGTTGAAGGGTGGGGATTAGTTTAGCTGTGGGAGTAGCACACTAGCTCTGCTAGTTAACTAGTTAGTTGACAAAACTGGAACAGACCCCCCCCCCTCTCACTGTCACAGCATCTTAGACACATTACTTTGTGGAAAAAGTGCCTGTAGAGGAAATGAGAAAATGCAATAACAAGCTTGATATTATATTTCCGGAAGCGGGCAGCGGTTCTGTCCCAAACAACATTACCATGGGTTTAGCAGGCCATTATTCTGCTCACCGGTGTCAAACATGACACATACAATAAAGGCGGAGCTTTAAAGTCTTTCGCCACCCTAACAAAAGGCAAGAAAACAAACCATAAGAAACTGAGCGGAAGTAAGAAAAAGAGGAGGCAGAGAAATGAGAAGAATATGAAGAGCTCAGGGTGAAGACCTTCCAGATACCAACAGGTCACTATCATTGCAGCTCTTCCCTCTTCGCAGCCCTGTGTCGCTGTCAAGTGAAGGCCCCCATAATCTCCTTCCCTCCGGTCCACACAGCATTTAAGGCTGGCTCTGCCGACTTAAAGGCTGCATTTCATTTGTCAGCCCAATAGCGAATCTTTAGAAAGGAGTTTAAATTCTCTCTCTCTCCTGGAGGTGTCAGGGCACACGTGGAGGTACCGGCACTCACATGGGGAAAGCGGAGGGCGTGAAGAGTAATCACTTTTACTCAGACTCGAAGTTAGTGAGCGTTACAGTACTCTGTGTGCCCTGTGGGGGTGTCACTTTTAGCCACCTTATTTTCTCTAGAGACAAGTCATATTTATCCCACGGGATGTTCTTATGACCGGCCTATATTTGTTCCTAAATCAGTACACCGGAATCAATATTGCATGACTCAAATGAACCCTAATTCAAACATATACAGTAGTGAAGTAGTGTAAAGGCATAGATGCACAGTAACACACAACAGTGGAGAGGAGCTGAGAGGAGCTGGCCGTCGCTGTGCTTACACATGAATAATTGAAACGGAGCGAATGTCGTGGCGGTTTCGCAGGGTCAGCGCACAGCCCGAAAGGAAGGTCGCAGCTGGCGACAGCACGAAAGCGGGTGCAGGGAATATATTCCAGGTGGACCCTGGATAGACACAGTGGAGCAGCGATCCTCAAACTGGGGTTTGTGGCCCCTCTGGGAGACCGTAGAATGTGTCCACTGGTGGAATTTAAATTGCAGTGCATTTTCTTCGAAAGGCACGTTTGAAAACATTTGTTGCTATACGATGTGCTGCAGTGTGTTTTTTTCTTTTGAGCCCTGACCCCCAGAACGAAGTGGTTCCTAGATTGGACGCATGCGTGTGTCAGAGACTAAATTACATAACATATGGCACATATACAGTTAATACTGTATATAAAACAGCTGTGAACACCACTGAGAAATGTATGTATAGTTAATAAACACTAAATTAAGTTATTGAGAATAAATCATCCCGCGACCACATGTGAGGGTTAACCTAGAAAGTTTCACTAATAGATGTTGAACAGAAAAATGTCGAGCTAAAAAAGGCCCCCCTAAAACTGAACAACACGAGAGGTGTTGAGAATGGCTGACAGGGGCGGAAGCACTGAGAATGGTTGTGTATTCCTAGTCATTAGAAAGAGGGATGGATATCTTGGTATGGCTGTCATGAGTGATGAGGCTGTGATTGATCGTAACCAGAGGGGAGGTTTAAAATAACACAGTTTTATTCTCCGGGGCTCTGAGATGTCGTCAGCTTTAAGTCTCTGTGTGAACAGTCTCAGAGGCGTCCACTGTATAGGGCTGCAGAGTTGTTCTCTGTGGGAATGTATCAAATTTTACATGCAGGCAAATGTATTGTGGCTGTGGGGGAATGCCTCGTGAATTCACATGAATGAGCATTTGCTTGTGGTGAATGAAAGTTTAAGTGTGTGTGTGTGTGTGTGTGTGTGTGTGTGTGTGTGTGCGCATGTGTGTGTGTGTTCTTGTGCTTGAACTACAGAGTGAGGACATTTTTGAAAAGTGAGGACATTTTGGACGGTCCTCACAACTTCAAAGGGCTGTTTGAAGATTAAGACTTGGCTTTAAGGATTAGGTTAGAATTAGGTTAGGGTGAGGGTAAGGGTTAGGCATTTAGTTTTGACGCTTAAGGTTAGGGTAAGGGGCTAGGGAATGCATTATGTCAATGTCCTCACAGAGATAGAAGTACAAACATGTGTGTGTGTGTGTACTGTCATTTTATAAAGCAGCATTCAGTGTGCTGGGAGAAAATTAACCTTCGCTAGCGCCTGGTGCTTTTTAATCCTCTGAAACAGTAAATTATGACCAGCCCTGGGTCCCCCCCCCCCCCCCCGCCCCCACACCAGAATCACCAGGGATCTTTTGATTCAATTAATTTAAGAAATATCTTTTACAATAGCATACTGTTGTTGTTAGCTTGCTAGCACTGTGACCATACAGACAGTAGAACAATGTGTACAAATTAGCATTAACTTACTCGTACTGTCACAATATTCCATAGATGAATCATATTAATAAAAACAACAATAATAATAAATAATGAATGATAAGAATAATAATATATAGGGCCCCTAGTTTCCAGGTCAAGAAGCAAGCGGATTTGCTAATTTTGGGACATGTGGCGGTAATCGGGCGCAACGGCGGTGCAGTTGTAAAAGGGTTGAATTAGAATGAATAAATTACCAGTAGGAGTGATGGGGGCTGTCTTCAATTATGGCCAATCAAATCAGCTCCTCATTCCTTTTAAAAGCAGCGCGCTCTTTTTTTCATGGCAAATTGAAATTTTAATAATGGATGGAGAAAGGCTTTCCTGCGCATTATATAAACACAGCATAGTAAAAAAAAAATGTAATAGTTGTGATCACGGATCAATTAGCCTAGGAAATCAGTTCGTCCTTTCAGGTTAAATAGTTAATTGAAATATTGAAATCCCCGTCACCATGGTGTTTTCCATGCGTAATGACGCACATTGACTGTTTTATGTTGGAAGACAATGATGCACGTCCATATAGTTTGTTTTGTGATTAAAAAGGTTAAGGACAGTAGACATTAGTTACATTATTCACAAAAAAGGCCAACATAAAATACACAAAAGTGGCGTGTGTGATTTTGGATAAATCTGTGCTTACATTAGTGAACCTTCGCCCAAAGCCACTAAACTACCACACAAAGCCTGCGTCTGCGCTAAGACGTGATCTGACCAGGCGAAGACGCTAGCGCAATATTTGGTTTTATTTGACACCAAACTAGCACTGCACCACCAGACTTTGACTGACATACCTTCTACTGGCCTGGAACTTAGCAAACGTGTCTCAGGGAACACCCTACCAAGTGTCTCGGGGAACACCCTACCAAGTGTCTCAGGGAGCACCCTACCAAGTGTCTCAGGGAACACCCTACCAAGTGTCTCAGGGAACACCCTACCAAGCTTTTATTGTATCGCGTTTCTTCTCCTTCACTTCACTGTGAATACAAAAAAATCTAAATAAACTAAATAAATAAAATGAATACAGTGCAGACTTTTGGTTTTCGTGTTTTCTTTTTAATAAATAGAAGGTACATCTGCTTCTTCTCTGGTTTTGCTTGGGATGCCATTGAGCGTCATTCATACAACCTGTAAATTGTATGCAGCTACTTTGTGGAGGGAGAATCACGCGTCATGTTGCTAGGGAGGTAATGTGTGTGTGTGTGTGTGTGTGTGGTAAGAGCCCAACATGTCAGGCCTGGCTGCAGGCACTAGGACAACATTCAGATGTGCGTGTGTGCTTCCAGGATTAGTGTGTGCCTTGTATGATTGCATGTGAAGTGTAAGATAGCTCTTGCCTTCTTTGCTTTGTTGCTTTGGAGCAGACTTTCACCACACATCAAATTCACCCATAGAGTAACGAAGCCTTACAGACACACAGACACGCGCGCGCGCGCGCGAATGCTGCATGCGCTTATCCCTATCCTATTCCTTGTCTAAAAATAGATATTTTCTCAACGATCGCAGCGCCTCCCAAAGCAGTCGGCGTGTGCGTGCGCGGGGTTAACTACAGCGCGTCCTCTCTCTATCTCTCTCTCTCACTCCTGCTGCTCCCTTGAACACCCCCTACCCCCCGCGCGCGCACACACACACACACACACACACACACAGAAACCCATTCAGGGTGCAGATGGCAGCCTGCACGTCTGTGTGTGTGTGTGTGAGAGAGAGAAAAAGAGAGAGAGAGAGAGAGACAAGCGCCCTATGCGCTCGGCTGGTAGACTGGGATTCAGTCTCATTGACATGCAGCAGGCACCTCGCCTCCAGTCCGGGCAGAGCAGAGCAGCCATCCACGCTGGAGCGGGCTGGGAGACACCAAGCTTTAGCGTGGCCACCATATGTTCAATATAGCCTGTCTTCCCGTCACCCCCGCTATGCCCTTGAGAAGCTAATATAGGGCTTGTGGTAAAGACGTCGTCGTTAATCACACCTGGGGAGCTGTGACATGCTTTAGACCGTTGTAAGTGGGGGACAGTGGTGTAAAGTGACCAAGTGCAAATACTTGTACTACTGTACTGTATTATTTTGTTGAATTTGTATACCTTTATACCAAATTTTTATATAGTTTACATTTTTGCTTTTACATTTTCAAAATAAAGTTGTTACTATTACTCCACTACAATGTGCATGACTACACTATTTACTACAAAGTGAACATAAAAGAAAAACAAAAACGGAAGAATAAATAAAAACAATATGTATATATTTTTTTTAGACAAAACAACAATTAATTATTTCAGTTTGTTATCAGTGAATTAGTGTTGATACTTAAATCCACATATTTACAGATACTTTTTTGCTTCTATTCAGTTAGTGTAGTAATAGGTTCCATTTGTTTTTACTTGAGTCCTTTTCCATCAAGGTAGCTTAAGTATCTTACCTTAAAAAAGTATTTCTTATTTAAAATTGAATTGCCATTACGTTTTCACCATCCCCCACCCACGTGAATTATTGTAAATAAAACTTCCCTCTGTGTGATCTGAATAGAGAGGTTTTTGTGGCCCAGAACACAGCTGAATATTTAATGTGCTCTCCGGTCATTGATTACTCTTTATAACCTCATTCATCTCCATTTACATTTACATTTACAGCGTTTAGCAGATGCTTTTATCCAAAGCGTCTATAAATACATTTGTCAATAGCTGAAAGGGTCATACGACAGTTATCGTATAACAACATTCTCTTAGAATAGTGACAGCACCATGCCATTAGGGCTAAGTTAGTTATACATTTTCTAACATGCAGTACATAGCATATCGGTCAATACTCAAAGCAATTGCTAAGCAATTTCAGAAAATAGTCGAGGATTGGATTGAACTAGTCTTGTGCCCTCGTAGCGATGGAGGTGCAAGTGGGGCAGTCCTTTTTACTGAAGCACTCTGAAGAGGGGGGTTACATGGGAGAACTGGGTTGGTTAAATACCAGACGTGCCGCGGCGTTTTGAACATGTTGTTTAAGGCCTGCTAGCAGTTGCAGTGGTCTAAGTGGGAGATCACTATAGCCTGGACCAGGAGCTGCGTTGCTGAGGAAGGGCCTTGTCTTTCTGATGCTGTAGAGGGAGAATCTGCAGGCACGGGTCGTTGCGGCGATGTTAGCTGTGCAGGACAGTTGGTTTTCCAGGACGACTCAGAAGAGGACACTGCAGTGTTCTCAAGGGTCCCATCAAGGTGTAGAGGAGAACGAGGTGCTCTCATCTATCCCTCCATCAATGTGTAACCCTTTGAACATAAACCAGAAACGTGTTCAAATCGTACTCATTGACGCGGCCCATCACTTCGTAACACAACAGGAGCTCAGAGTGCAAGGACATATGATAGACAGCAGGCTACATTAGCGGGTGAGCTAGAGTGTCCTCAATTTGATGTGTTTGAGTCAGAAAGCCTACAGGACTACAGGAGTAGTGCCAACAGGCTGACGCGCTCACCCAGTGGGGCGAGGCTGCCCATCCTTCTCGTGGACCTGCGCGTCTGCGATTGTGACAGCCCAGTCATAGCGCACGTGTTAGACACACTGTGGCTCCACAGGATGTGTTGAATAGATGTGCGTGCACAAAGGCCCGCATGCAAACCCACTGTAAAATGCAAATTCACCCTCAGCCTCATAGCCCAATCAGCCAGGCAGGTCATGCTAGCATCTTTATTATTGCTCAACATTACCACTGCAATCAATAAAAACCACCATTCCAGATAAAGAAGATTTGTGTATGCGTTGTATGCACCAGCACAGTCAGGCTAAAACAAAGTGCCATCCATCAAGCCCGCTCTACCGGGCTTCAATAATAATTGGGTTAGAAGAAATGGGGGCCACAATTTCGAAGCAGAAAGGGTGAAAAAAAAAAGATGAAGAATCGCTTGAACGAAACCCAAGACAATCCAATAACCCCCGGGAACAGTTCAGCCAGGCAGGCAGGCAGGCAGGGAGTGGAGTGTTGAAGCAGAGGTTAAGACACACAGCGGATGAACGCTCCGCCTCTGTTATGAAGACATATCTGCTGTTTAAGTGGGGAAGAAGCCACTGCCTTGGGATGGAGGGAGGCCGAATGACACAGCAGATTTCTGTGGCAACAACATTCGAGAACAGTAACTTGAAGGATGGAAATCAGACACGTCAAAGATAAATAGATTATTTGTTAACAGATTAATACCAGATTGATTAGTAACTGTCATTACTGTACTACATTACCCGTTATACAAATGCCAGGTACTGACAACAGAACCATCATTTTATCAAACATAAAAAGCAAATATCTTGCTACTGGTACTATTACTACTACTACTTGGTACTACTACTGATGGTCGAACTTGAAAATGAACGTTGCATTGCAAAATTTCGCAATGCTGTTGTGGCATGTCATGTGACGTTTTGGGGTGTTGGGTGCAGTTTTGCCAAATAACTGCCAGGTGGCGTTGAACACATCCGAGCACTTCTCAGCCAATATGCTTTGGCCTTTGGCCAATGAAAAATGTAAGAACAAGATGGCAGACCTGCTGGCTACCGCCAGCAGATACGAATGTAATTGTAGCCTACAAGTTTCTCATTCAACACATTGATAATTGTTGTTTCATAATTAATATTTTTGTATGCTGTAGCTCTGCATTTAACAAAACAGAACTAAGCTTTTACAGACTTTTAACTGCTAAAATTACTGCTAACCAAGCATAACCCTAACCCTAACCCTTTACGTTAACTTTAGTCATTAGACTAGACATGCAGACATCACAACATGCATACTAAACCCTGTATTTAAGTTATTACTGTACTGTTCTAAAAATGGATAAAATGCTCTGTTTCCATGAGCTTTCTGATCATCAAAAGGAGAAAATGGAAACCTTTGTAATCTTGTCATAAAAAAAATAAAAAATGTTCCTCTGTTTCCCATGTTGCTCATGTTACGGTTTTAATAAACTCTCTGACTGACTGACTTGCCGGTGACGTTTTCTGATACATAAGCCGCATTGCTGCCTGTGTGGCAATACATTTTCCACCACTGTACAATCTAGTACACACATACACTCATATCAGCAAATGCAAGGGGCCTCATTTTATAGAAATGAAAAGTAA
>JAOEHI010051646.1:0-18227 GCA_025447815.1 Percopsis transmontana | reverse complement strand
ATTATATTTTTAAATATGTGCAGTGGTTTCTTACAGTAATGGTTTCCATGGCTGTATATACAGTAGCTTGAAATATATATATTTTAAGCTGTTCTTCTGTCAGGTTCTCTGTCTTTATTTCTGTTTGCTATGCATGTGTGCTTTGTTCTCAGGCTGCTTTGTGTGACCTGGGCAATACAGTTGAAACACCACTGCAGATGTGGTGTGTGTACGTGTACGTGAACGTGTACATGTGTGTGTGTGTGTGTTTATATGTACGTGTAGACATAGGTTTTGTGTGTGTGTGTGTGTGTTTATAAGTGCGTGTAGGCGTAGGTTTTGTGTGTGCGTGTGTGCGTGTGTGCGTGCGTGATCAGTTAAGACAGTTGGTAAACATGAGGCATTGGGGAGACACAATGACATGCGTCACATACAAGACCTCTATGAAGGCAAGGTCCTGTGAGCTTTTATACTCTCCAACAATCAATAGACAGATAACAACGAAATTCTGTTGATGAAAGAATGGTTTTCTGGGGTTCCTGGGGTCATTATAGAACAATGGCTTGAGATGAAAGTTCAACTGAGAACTAAATACAACTATTACCTTATTACTTCACCCAGCACAGAATATAGAAAGAGTGTAAAATAACTTACACAGCCGGCGTACCTGTATGTGTTAGAGGTATTGAAAGAAAATATTAACAAAAGTGGCCTGGTGCCAAGCGGTCTAAACCGTAAAATAATGTATTTAGGTTTTATCCAACTGCTGCTGAGGAGCAGGATCTGAATTACAGCACAATAATGTAAATAGACGCCCATGCTTCAATAACAAACTGTTTCATGGCCCACATAGACTATCTAGCCAATGAGAGAAAGACTGCATGGGGAACTAGAAAAAAATTTGAACCACGTTCAAATGGCTGGCCCTCAGCAGGTAGCATTAGCCTCTCAGCGAATGCCCTCGCATGAAATAAAACAGCCATTTATTTTTACTGCTAGAATCTGCGGCTTGCAAAGCTATGTGGATAGAAAATGAGAGAAGCACATATTCATCCATATGCTGTGCACACACACACATATCACAGATGTAAAAACATGTAGACACACATTCACACATTCACATATTAGTGACAAAGCTATTAAAAAGACATGTTTATTCGAAAACACACATATATCTACAGCTAAAAGGAAGATACAGTATGTTGAATATTCTAATACATAATTGATGAGAAAGTTTTTAATGTGTAATGTCTTCTGTAAAGGGTGTTTGTTAGATATGATAACTGTCGTAGGCTGGACGGTATCTATTTCTCACGTGGGCTTGTGGCTTCTTCTTCAGGCTTAAACTGTGCATTTCTAATCGCAGCTGCATGGGTTTAAATTTGGAGAGCAGGATTTGACACTAAAGCTGTACACTAAGAAGATGGAACTGGTGCCAAATTGGCAGTTTTTCCATAGACTTTCATAACTATAAGTAGCCATTAGTTAGGTAAAGTGACAGCTCGTTATGTTTCATAATTCGTTTGGGGACTTATACAGTATAGTTGGGAATTTGATTTGTTAGCGTGTCTATTTCTATATGTCACACTGGACAGTGGTGCTAACAAGCACAATATAAGACAAATACTATATACAGAAAAGGCCATCGCCTAGTGGAAGGCACAGGAGCTGCTGCGTATGAATTATTATATTTCTGTCATGAGTACAACATCGTGTTATGTTGTTCATCCTTTTTTTATTTCTTATTGATATTTTAAACGCGTAAATGTTTTCTATGATGATGAGGACGATAAATAATAGGTGATTTGTTCCATTCACTGGATGCTTTTACATGTAATTGATAATTGTTTAAATTTAGAATCTAGATAGACACTACAGTTAAATGTCATTTAATGAAAGCATTACTCTTTTAAAATACTATCCTTCTTTAATACAGCAATACAATACTTACATTATAATGTGTTTCATAAACAAACAAAAGATTTTGCATTCATAGGGTTTATGTTTCATGATGGATTTCTTGTACTGCGTGTTACTGCGTTTTCTGGTTGGTGAGAAATCTCTAGTTTTCTGTTTTTCAAGTCACAGTCTCTTCAGAAAGTATTATTAAAAGCCAAAGTCAGTGAAGTCAGTGACGCCCAGTGAAATTTTTAAGACATAAAGTTTGCAGTCTTCAAAATAGACATTACATATTATCTATATTATGTACATTCATAGTTGCATACAACAAATCTGAGTTGTGTGTGCGTGTATGTAGTTACCAAATGTCTAACAAAAGGTGTCACTGTTGAGCACACCAAGTTACTTCTGTAGCCTACTGTATCAGTCTTCAATGAACAATCCTTATTGTTGCTGTTTACATGTCAACTTGTTTTGTTCTGAATGTGTGTGTCAGTAAAATGCTTATTAAACTCTAGTAGTGAGATACAGTGTGTGAAGGGGTGGCATATAACACCAGAGGCATGTAGGCCTACCTACTACTCTTCTGAGACAATTCTTACCACATTAGGGAACTTTGATACGCTGGCAAAATGTGCACACACACAAGCAGAAATTCGCGCAGCTATCAGATATCGGCAAATTTTCTTAGTGCAAACAGAAATGTGTGAAACCCACAGACATCTCTGAGTTTTAATTTGGCTGGCGGCAGATAAACAGATACTGAGCCATCTGGGACAGACTAATAACATCACATGCCATAACACTCAATCTAGTCTTTCGCGTCATTTGTAGACATATACAGTAAAGAACACTCGTGCATCTTAATGCAATGTGCGTGTGCACGGACAGGAAACAGACAATTTAACTTGTAAAGGAAAGATAAAGGAAATATTTGGTGAGTCAAAAGTAAATTGAGTTGAGACAGAAGAAGAAATAGTCCTTTAAGAAAAATACGTACGCGTGTGCGTGCGTGTGAGGATGACATTAAATCATCAAAACCGTGCAAAAACGGGGGCAAGGACACAGGCAGCAAGGGTACAAAATAAGTACGGAAACTACTATCCTATCATGTCAGTGGGGTATATAGTGATCATCTTAATGTGTAGACAGCGCAAAAGCTCCTTGTGACTGAGGGGAGCACAGAGCCTAAGGGGCTTTCAGATCCACAAACAGACCTTCTTGAGGTCACGCAAGTTTTTGTTTTCTTTTGTGATTCCACATCGCTTCGGAGGAACGTTAGCTAGTGCGGAGACCAAATTAACATATTGTGGTCATGTCTGTTGCATGTTATATAACTTGTTTAGGCGGAGAAAGGATAAAACTACGGCACATTTTAACACAAGTGAAAAAGCAGAAGCAATGTTTTCTCTTTACACATCACCTTGAGCAAGGTTATTACGTAATCCTCAGTTGTTTTGTTGGAGCTGCTCCACAGGCTTAAAATCAGAGAGTAAAAAATTGTGGTTGTACCGGGCAGCTCCTCACGTGTGTAGCTATTCTCAGCAAGTACCATAGTTGGATAAATAATTGTTAAATAACACCAAGATGCTATGTTGCTAAAACTGGCACAGTGGAGTTCATTTTCAGTTAAGTCGTTACTCCCTGTTTACAATGGTAAAGTGAGCCCTCTCACATCTGTTGAGTGTTCCCTCTAGTGGGTTGCTTCAGTGGGCTAGCTTGAAAAGGTGACAATTGGCAGTTGACAACTTTAAAAAAAGAAAAATGTTGTTGGATTGTGGCCTATAGTGTGGTCCCTTCAGGTGGTAAGAGTTTAAAATGGCTAAAGAAGAGAGTCACACCTGTGTTGTTGCACAGGCCTTTCCATCTGACTAAGCTTCATTCTCCAATTACCAGTTTAGCATACACTAAAGGAATCACACACAAATACTGTATTCATTGTGAGCACACAAACATACACTTGCACAAACACACAGTCTGTTTCTCCCTCTCAAGTACACACACAAACATAAAAACTATATACAAATTATTATCAAAGTGTTATCGGCCGTCAACTGTCAGTAGTCAACTTTTGTTGGTGTGTATTTGGCTTGGTGGCCCCCAAGGCCCCATCAGTCAATCTCTAAAGCCACAAACATGCTGGCATACACTCAAACGAAGCTTTCTGTATACAGTATAAATACTGTATTGCAGGTTTCAAACACACATTTTCCAGGTAAACAGGACATCAGAGGCTGGGAAAAATACATCCGCATAGCACTAAATATGACTGAGCTGTTTACTACATATTCATGATGAAAACTTTTATTGAATAGATGCTGTTTAGGGTTAGACCTTTTAAGGCATTCTTTCTGCAGTTTGGTTCATCTCAAAAATGATTATTTAGTGGTGCTTCTGAATTTTTAGGCAAAATATTCAAGTCAAGACAGTCAGTCAAACATAAAATGCTCTAAAACATTAACACATAAGATAAAATAAATAATAGATAAGGCATTAACCATAGCAATTAACAACAACATAAAATAAGTAATACCAAACACTAAAATACTAAAGAAAGGTATACAATACATCAAATAAGATAAAACCTTAACCTAACATAAACATCAGCAATGTGCAAAGCAGTAATGTAGCATAGTATCTACATTATAGTCATATATGTTGATAATTCATGTGATTTGATTCCAAGTCATATGCCATTTTAGATGAGGAGCGCCATTATTAATTAAAAGAATGTGGGTCCTTTACTGCCCTTGAAAGCTAGTTGAAACTATATAGTGCCTTTCATGCTTGAATCAGATAAATTATAATTAATAAATCCATATACAGACAATACACTGACATTTTTGCAATGCAGCATTTTAAAAAAACAACAGTTTTGTGCTATAAATTTAGGTTTATACTGGATACATACTTATTTAGCAGATGCACCAACAAGGAGAAGCAGAAAGGTGCATATTAAAATGAGTATCAGACCCCTGTTAAGCCAAAGTACAAAAATACACACATGCCCATGCTTAATAGTTTAATAAGGTAGCAAACAATCACATTCACACAAAAATGACATTCAAGTTCACACACACGTTAATTCTCTTTTCTTGTTATCAAGTGTGTGAATTTTTGGATTTCCATTTAAGACTGCCCTCTTCCGCGTGCTGTCAGTACATGGTGACCAGGTATCTGTTCCAGATCACTGAAAAGGAACATCAAACATTTCATCGGAAGAATACTTTCTCAAAACTACTATGTCAAGCATTTGCAATCAAATCATTGTGTGACTGGACTACATGTGGAAAATCTTTGGACAGGAGTCACCTGTGCCACACAGATAAACAGAGGATTATATCATAGATTATATCATGGATATAATAATATCCACATGAATATAATAATATCCACGTGGAACATAAGGGTGTAATGTGGGTTCATTGTCTTTAATAGTGAACCATACATGTTACATAATGGACAGTAACACACACACACACTTCATCTTACAGTGGACACATAACTATAACACATTCACCTCAACTCCCCTTGCCCATGCAGCAAGCCCCGCTGCATGTATGCAGTCATTGATGGGCTCATTAATTCAAAAAGAATGTTTCACTATTTTAGTGTTTTTTCTTTCCTTAGAAACATCAGTCGGTTTTTCGCTCTAGCATGTGAGATTTAAATTTACCTAAATCCAACCTGCTTCCTAACTTTTCAAGGATAATGGAAGATTCGTTGATGGAAGATGCCATTGTTTAATAATTTGTTGAAAATAGAGAAATAATCATGTTTTATGACATGCACAGAAAAAAAGCCTACATATAGCCTACTTCACCACTTATACTCATGTCAAAATCTTTCATTTCTGTTAATCTCAGAATTGAATTGAATTTAAGATTTAGGCTACTGATAACCTTTAAAGCAGCATGGTTCTTGATGTGTGAAACATCAATATCCTTTCTGACAACAACATAAAATACAATTGATAAAATCACAAGAGTTAAGATCAAATCAAATGTCCATAATTCGACTCGCAGTCTTATTTATTATAAGACCATTGCAATTTGGCGTGAATTTACACGTGAAGTCTATCCCCGTTTCGCCTTTACAAATGGTAACGTTACAGCTTTAGAGATCTCCCGCAATCTTGACATTCGCCAGGTTGGTGAGACAGTCTCCACTGAGTAAACTTGGAAAAGTTTTTCATAACCTCTAAAAACTGGATTCAAGAACACAGTTAATACTTTGGCGTGCGAACACTGACAAATACACGTGATCGAGTTAAACTTTAGCTATTTGAAAAACGTCCTAGAACAGACTGTACCATTCCAGCACGGTAGAGGGGTGGGTCATTTAACTCGCTGCCACACAAGTCCCGCCTCGTAATGTGGAGCTTGAAGGAGATTTGAGGCTATAAAATGAAGCAACTCGGGTCTTCAATCGTATTTTCAAGCCAGAGTTCCACTTGTGAACTCTCGTGGGCCTTTGGCGAAATCCTCTGTGTTGTAATCACTCCTGTACACAGAGGTATCGTGGTGAGCTGAAAACAATTAATCTCTCTGCCGGGTAGGGTGACAGATACAGTACAGCCATGGCAGGAGACGGCACAGATCAGCGAGCGCTGCAGTATGAACAAACTTTGGTAAGTTAACTTGTTGGAACTTTGACCTTGAATCGCTCCTACCTAGGTTACCTAGCTTAATACAGTTGCATATATACTGTCCGCAGCGCATGTTGAAAGCTTCCAATTACTTCAGGAAATGTTAGGAAATGATATGACACCTGGCGCGATTTCTGTCGCCGGACCAGTTCATTTCATCAAGGCTGCAAATCAACAGCCGGGTACCAATGGCGCTCTTGTCATAACATCTGGATTTGACCAGTACCGTTTCTTGTCTGTCTGCCTGTCTGCCCGGTGATCCATCACCCACACAGACGATATCATCTTCATAAAATGAAATTCCCATCATTTGTTGTTCAGTTCAAATAAACAGTGGGCATTGGAAGTTGGAACTGTGTGCCAGTAGGCTACTGCGTGGGCTGTAATGATGTAGGTAAGTAGCCATTCAGCCAACAACCTTCTTCGGTACGAGGGCGTTGTGGATGGTTACTATAAAAATATCGCTCACACAGTGGTACAACTTTTTTGAAAAATATGCGTGATTTATTACAGTAGTTATCAGTGAAAATACGGGTGTATTTCACAGTTCTACAGGTGTGCAGTCCTGTGCACCAAATGTGAGGTGTGGAGCATTGAAGTGCATGAAGATTGAGTCAGTGCACTGCATTCCTATTATCTAAAAGCCTTCAGTTCAGCTTGCATAACTAGTCAGCTGTTTAGCTTAACACACTGTGGTGCTTTGACAAAAGTTAGACAAGTAAACGACTAGACATGTAAACAGGTGCAGCCTTGTTCAGCCTATTCTATATGCCTGAATGAATAGGGGAAATGGTTTGTAAGTGCAGCTGAGTTTTAAATCCTGGTTGAACCCTTCTGACAAAACGTCCGTCAAGCCTAAAGAATCCGCTATTTGAAGGGAGTACTTTTATAGTCCTGCTGGACCCATTCAGTTGCAACAAGGCTTTAAATTATGCAGACACAACGGGCTTGTTTTCGTCCTCCAGAAAATCTTTGTAATGAGACTTCCCCGTGTGTGTGTGTGTGTGTGTGTGTATGTGTGCACGTGCGTGTGCGAGAGATTACACAACAGGCGACCTGCTGATTCAGCGCTGGACATACTGTCACCCTTGCAGGGTCTCGTGCTTGGCCCTCTGAATGTCGTAAGGCGCACAAGCAAAAGTGTCTCTCGCTCTGTTTCTCCATGTCCGCCTGTCTCTCTCTCTCTGCAGTGGGCCGTTGTACCATGCTCTCTTTGTTTGATATTGGCAGATGAGGTGGCTGTGTGGGTATCTTGCTGTGGGCAGTGCACACTGAAAGAGGCTACTGTAGTTTCAGAGTGAAAGCCTTGTTGTAAATTCCCACTCTGCATAGGCCGGGGCCAATGCCAAATATACAAGCTTTTACATACAAGCTTGTTGTCAGTGGACAGGAATCCCTGAGAAATGTGTGCCCACGCAATGTTTATGATGACTTGACATGTATTTACAGCTGTGAGAAAAATACTTTTGCAGGGTGCAGAAAAGCATTTACAGCAACAATTCTTTGTTTACAAACAAAATAAAATGTACTGTCGGATAAATGCATAGTAAACTGTATGATCTTTCCCCCAAACTGACCCTTGTGAGGTTGGGGTGTGGTGGTCATATTAAGAATCACTGGTATTGAATGGGCCTTATGAGAATCCCTTGTATTTCCACTTTGAGAGTTACTGGCATGGAATCTGCCTATTCATAGCATGCTTGTCTATCGTGAGCTAGACTAGTGATGGTCAAGTTGTCATTGTCACCACTGTCCCCTGTCATCAACTGTGAGCAAGGATGACAGAGATGTCTCATACACCACATTAATGGTTGTGTTTACATGTACACAATATGCCGGACACAAAGTTGTGTGCTGGTCTATTAGCTGCATTAATAAACATCCTCCTCGCCTGACAATGTGTTCAACTAGAAACAAACGTGAGTCCTGACATTTACTGCCATTACCAAACAATGGTTCAGTTCTCAGCTTCTTGCTAGTCACTTTATTCAGCAAATTTTGATTGCGCGAGTCCAAATCAATTGACTCTATGGCATATTTTCCTGTATGTCTCCATCGCAAAGCCCCAGGTGGGTTATGAAGCAACGCATCAAGCAGCAGCTGGTCAAAGTGTTTCAAAAAGAAAAACTTCAGTGGGACTGAGGCTTTGCTAAGAAGGACAAGAATGAACTCTATTGCTAAGGCCACTGTACACAAAAGGCATAGTGGAGAGCCATTTCTCAACCATGAAGGACCGAACAAAGGGGGGAAATTGTTACTAATAGATCTGTATGAAAGCATTCCAGCAATGGTCATGTTTGATAACTGACAGGATACCAGGCCTGTCTGGATGTTATTTCAATGAAGACTCTCTTCTGTTAAGGTGTAACCGCACTGTATGGAAGATGTGGAGGAGGTCGTAACCCGTATGGCAAACTGACTGCCTGAACACCCCGTAACAAAGGCACAAAGTTTACAGTCTGGGTACAAGCTTTGTAGGGCATTTACTGGTTGTGCAAACATAGCACCAGCCACCGCTAGCAGGCTAGATGTGGTTGGCTCTTTAGAAGCTGATAGGAACTGAATTGGCATAAAACTTGTGTCCCGCCCTCCCCTGCAGCGGAGCGTCTGCTCGCATCGCAAACTATTCCAACATGCTTTGCACTAATTGAATGTCAGATCCGTATTTTCCGTATATAGTAAGGCTTCTCTGTTGCTTGTTTGGAGAATCTACGAAGGAAAGACACAGAGCTGTCTGTTGTCACTACTGCTGACAACTGTAAATGAAAGAGGTTGTAAGGAGGCTTACGGTACAGGTCATGTCAATGTGACTCTCACCAGCTAGGGCTAGGCAGTTGACATGCCAAACATAGCGCTTTAGCGAGACTCGTGAGATATGGGTGACACCAAAACAATTAGAGCGGGTTCTAGTAGCGCTACACAGGTCCACCCGGCTGATAGCGAACTGAACATTCACTGATGTGTCAACTTGACATCAGCTCAGACGGCACGCCAGTCACTCAAGGTGACCCCCCTGGCATGGGGGAAGATGGGTGGGTGGGTGGGTATGTCCTACTCAAGATGGAAACTATTTGCATGGAAAAGACAAATGTCTAAATAAATTAAAAATTTTCCCCTCAGTAAAATGTTGTAATAAATTTAATATATATATATATATATATATATATATATATATATATATACACACACACACACCTCAGCACAGTGTTAAGCTGTAAATGACTAAGGGCACATCTCAATACTTTATAGTGGAACTTTTGTTAATCTATTGATCCATCTCATTGTGACGCTCAAAATTAGGTAATGAATCATGTCAACACACACTCAAAAACACACACACACACCCTGAAGAAACAAGTACTATTACTAATAGTTGACCTTCATTCTTTAGGTATTATGCTTTGTTCTGCCCCAGTGTTTGTGTTTAGGCCCATGTGTCCATCATGGCATCCATTTGATCTTTTGTGCGGGGAGGGACCTCTATTCACAAACCAACAGTTAACAAATGTTACGCCAAGCACTCCCAATCTACTTGCTGCAAGCACACTTGTACGTACACACACACACAAACAAGACATCATCCAAAATAAAGGCTGAAGTGATAACCACACAAAAGGAGGGGCAGGACGGAAGGTTATTGCTACATGAGAGCCGACATCAAAGAAGCGGGCGGCTACATAAAGCCTGATTGCCACAGCAAGGGGACAAGCAGCCAAGTAAATTACCCTGCACGATGTACGCACACTCGCAAGCCTTCCGTAGTTAAGATTTTACCACATTCTCAAAGATAAGAAACAAAGAAGTATAGGTCTCAGTCCGTGGTAGACCAAAAGAAACCTGAGCCAATCACCATTATTTACAGGATTGTCCACTATGTGACTCTATCTACAATACATTTGTCTGTTTTGATAAAGCTATTACAGTGTTGCTACAGTAACGGTACATAGATCAGGCAAGTATGTAGATCAGGTTGTAGCCTATGCACCATGCACGGGTGTGTGTGTGTTTGTGGTTAGCTTTACTTTATGTACAGCTAATTTGTGCATTGCGCACTGGTTTGGAGTGCATACGGCAACTTTTGTGTTACTTGTGGTTAAGGGTGGGACAAAATATTGATATGGGAATATATCGTATTACTTCCTTTTGCGATACATTTATCAATACACTAGTGCCAAATATCGATAGGTTTATTAAAACATGCAGGCGCTCTAAATGGACTCTGCCGCAAATTTTCCTTACCAGAGTTACTACTTCATGACTCCTCATGGTTATCAAATGAATGAGGGTAAACTTGCAGTGAAGAAGAAAGTCACAGGGGGGAAATGGCGGACAGCACGGAAAAGCAAATCAGACGGTGTGAAATAAGTGTTTCATGAATGGGGATTGTACAGATGTGTCTTTAAAAATCATGGAAGGCAGGACATAATAATTGCATTGCACCGTCATATGATGAACTTTAGTATGATCTGGTGAACTCTGTGACCAGTTATCTGTTTTCTGCCATAAAACTCCCCATTATAACAGTCTGCCCCAGTTAAGATCTATATTCTAATTCGGAACCTCGGAAGATGTTTGCTGTTATTGATTTGTATTGCTTATATTATTCATTATGTCAATCTAGAGGCATGATACTTTTTGCCAATATATGCTAATTGCCATTTATTGCTGGTTAGCTAAATGGTTAGTAGTAATGAGGTATATCTTTTTTTTTTTTTTTTTTTAACCCCCACCCGCCCCAACATCTTGCTCTGGTTTTGTGTGAACCTCTTACAATCCTCTATTAGCAAATTGTTTTGTGTGTCCCTTGTTTTTTGTAATAATTTTTTTACACACAGGTAGACAGACTGTGTTCTTGGAGTAACTAGTTAGTCTTCAGCTTAATGTATCGCAAAAAACGGCTATCTGCCACACACAGTACTATGACGTATGACTGTAGTTGTGTGCAATAATTAATTAACTCTCTGTGCTTCTCCCCGCCAAACTTCGTCCCTGCAGATTTTTCTGTCTCTGCCATTCATTTTCCTCTCTGCAATGTTTGCCTATTGTGTGTGTGTGTGTGTGCGCGCATCCGGCTGAAGGATGTAATGACCAGCCATGTGGCCATTCTCAGTTGTTTCCCCATAATTCTGTGTATTCGTGTATTCATTCGTGGCAACTAGATTGAGATGTGGGTTGTCTTGTCCCCAACGTGTGTGTGTGTGTGTGTGTGTGTGTCATTGTGTACTGTTATGTGATGGCAGGGAGGAAAGGTCTACATTAACTTGAAGAGTTGGCCCACTCACTTTAACGGCTGGGCTATGAAGACACTCACAGACACGGAAAGACCAACGGACAGACACGTGCGCACACACAAACAGTCATCTTGTGTGTGGGGGTGCAGTGTGTGTGTGTATTGTCTAATGTTGCTAGATGGCACTGGTGCCAAGATGTGGGTGGGCTGGGGGGGGGGGGGTGGTGTAATGATTTCACAGGAGTAGCAGCACGATGTCAGCCTTTTTCAACGATTGTTTAATAAGTAGAATTGAATAAAAAAAAAATAGACTGCATACATTACACCTGCCCGAATGTGGTGGCTTCTTGCTCAGCACTCCCTATACCTTTTTTGTCTTGAGGGGCCAGCCTATAACTTATTTCCTTCCCAGTGGATCTCTGGGTTTCTTCCTTTCTTAGGACCTTGTAGCGTGTGTATTCTGGTTATTTTCTGTTTTTGGTTGTTCTTTTTGCACAGAGATTGACTGTGTGGCTTTGACCGTCTCTTCTCACCCTAACCACGACATACGTTACACACACGAACAGAAACATGTAGCACAAACGATGCACATGCAATATACAAACACTGCCTCACTTGGAATCCTGCTTCCTTGCTCCCATTAGCAGCCTGAGACTGTGTGACTGGACTGTTAACAGCGCTGATCTGGACATAATCCACCGCTCTCCTCTGCTTTTGTTCTCTTCACCTTGTTCCCTTCATCGCCTTTAGTTCTCTGGATCCAAACCCCATTTGATTCTCAATCTGCAGTTCTTATCCTTTTCTCCATCTTTTCCCTACGTTTCCTTTATTTCTTTACCTTGGCATGGCATGTATAAGACTTGTCCTGGCTCTTGGCTGTTTGGGGCCTCTAAAGCACTCATTCTAATGGCTGTGTATGTGAGAGGGTGTCATATTTGTACTTGGCTACAATAAGAGAAGTGAGCAGGGTTTAGTGGCGAGAGGCTGGCTAGCATTCTGTGTGTGTATTGGGGGGGGGGTTGGTCATTCATTCACCCCCTCATCTGTTTCTTTTTAATGTCTCACTTAGGACTAGTGTCTCTCCTTTATTCCACCTGACTAGAGGGCCCCCCCCCCCCACACACACACACACACACACTATGACACGTTTCCCTCCTACATCCAAAACATACCTGAAATACTTCATAAAGTGAAAACAATTCTCACCAGCTGGTGTTTTGCAGACTTGAGCTATTAAAGTACATCAAATGATTGTATTTCTGTAATGCGTCATATTCCGGTATAACAGCTGTTCACTCTAATAATAATAATGGCCGCCTGTGTGTTGGTTCCTGCGCATGTTTGTGAGAACAGGCAGGCTCTCCTCGGCACCTGACAGCGACGCTATTCATCCTTTCCGGTTCCCCAGGGAAAGAGACCACAGAGAATGGAGGAGGGTGGGTGGACTGGCACGCTCAGCTTAACTGACAGACAGATTGGCATACAGACAAATGGACAAACGCTCAGAAAGACAGATTAATTGGTGGACACACCGTTAGCCAGACACAGGCTGTCTCTGGCCATGCCGCACTGCCACCGGCCCTCCGCACCAAAGGTTTCCATTAGGTGAAATTTAATATGGACCATTGTCAACGTTGATGCTTCTCATATTTCATCATGGGTGGTGTTGAAATGCTGGACGCTTGTCTTTTCCCCTGCCTTTAGACACAACGGATGATTTCACTGTGTTTCAATGCCTCGCTCTATCTTACTGTGTGTGCCTTCAGAACAGAAATATCCCTCACCCTTATTTTTACTGCAGGTGGGTGTTTGCATTTCTAAGTATATGTGGGAGAGCACAGCTGTGTGTGTGTGTGTGTCACAACCTCTGTGAAAGGATAGATATGACTATGAGTAGGCGGCATCTCAAATTGCCAGTCCTTCAGTGAGTGCCCCAAGCCTCCACCACCACGCCACTTCTAGTACTCTCTTCACCAAGGTGACGTGTGGTGTCCAATCAGATGAGCCGAACCCCCATGAAAAGTCTGCACCTGTCTCTCATCAACCTGCCTATCCCGAGAGACGTTGCAGTGAATAAAGAGTCCCTCTCAGGTTGTCGCACTGCTGGCGCCCCCTGTGTTGTGTGTGTGTCGGTTGCATGTAGCACTGAGCACACAGAGAGGGAGAGATTTACACTTTACCCTCTATTCTGGTTAAAGTCTGATCAATAGATGTTATTTTTAGCCCCCCCCCTCGGCCAAGCTTGAAATGTGCGCGGCGTCTTTTTCGCCACCAGCCCCCATCCCCTCCCGCCCCGCCTGCCAGTGCAGAGAGCTCACACATCGATCTCCCTCTAACACGTTGGGCCGAGCTTCAGCAGTTCTGCACCTCCTTGACGGAGGAGGAGGAGGAGGGCACCCGTTGGAGGTTGGCTCCCATATCGTGCACTGCACTAAAGAAGGCTGTGACTGACACACAGGCGTGCACACGTTGCTTATTTCGGATGCAGTAAATGTCTTCTTCTCTCTTGCTTTCCTTGTTCTGCAGTTCTCACAGCGCAGAAGAAGGAAATGATATGGCGCATACAAACATACGCTAGGGCTGTCAAAACTGGCCTAAAATTTCATTTGAATATTCATATATAATTTTTGCGCATTATGTCCATTAGAAGGCAAACCAATGCAATTGGGTCATTTAGGAGACTCTTTTATCCAAAGTGACTTACAATTAGTGACTTACAATTAATGTAATAGCACATGGTGCTATTACATGGAGCAGATAGGGGTTAGGCATCTTGCTAAAGGATGTTTACAGGTAGGCCAACTCTGGGGCTCGAACCCACAACCTTCCGGCTTGGAGTCCAACACCTAGACCACTAGACAATCCTGTCCCCAATATGAGAGACATAACTACTTGTAGGTATATTTATTTCAACATAAACATGCCTATTTTTTAAAAGATCTAATAAACAAATAAAATTATGTCTGTAAAACTTCATTAAAGACCATAGACCACGATCTCTTCCAATAAACATTATCTCGAGGCTTCACAATTTTGCGGTCTAGGCCTACTGACCATTATCCAAAGCATTTCCAGACAGGGCTTTTTACAGTGGAGTGCAAACCTTGGAGCGCTTGGTGTGCAAATCTGTGGCCGAGTTGGGTTGGGTCTGTCATCATTACCGCACGGTTGTTGCATTTTTATTTTCAGTCAATGAAAGTGATGCGAGGAAAACAGCCGCAGGAGTTCTTCTTTATTTTTATTTTTTTCACAATCTAATATTAATTTTCACATTTGAATGAATTCTTTAAAATATGTCAATATACATTCTAATTTCTATTTGTTGACAGTTTTGGCACACACACTCGCACACAGATACCTATAGGCGTGTGGACGTTCACGATTACATTTTGCAGTTGCTTTCAATTGTCCCATAAGTTTTGTTAATTTCTCGCTGTTTCCCAGAACACTGCGTTTTGTGTTTAACACGCAGGCATAAAGGCTAACCCAGCTGTCAATCAAGACATCAAACTGGGTGTCAGTGGTTGTTTTATTTGATATTTTAATGAATTGATTGTTATGTAAACATGCACGCACTTCCACCTGTTGCAACAATAAGATTTAGCAATACTGAACTTTCCCTTGACTCTGCAGCTTCTTTACCTCAATATATTCAGTCCTCACGCTGCCATTCTACATACTTTCGAAAGTTTGTCTACAAAACTGATGTCTGTCTCTACTTTTGGTGTGTATTCTCAAGTTACTCCAGTTTGCAGAATCAAATCGGTGTAGGCTTTTCATTTGAGATAAATTCTCGCTTTGGATTAAAACATTTGGGTTTATACACACTTAATTTGAGGTATATTTCAAGTGACGTAACACACATGACGTAAGGAACAACATTCCTACACAATGTTCCTAATACATGCTACAGTGAGAGAGATGGCAGCACTTTCTGCAGCCACCTTCGATGACACCTGTAGCTTTACCACATCATCGGCAGGGGGGAGACTTCTACCGTCTGCACTAGTCCACACCCCCAAACTGTGTGTGTGTGTGTGTAAACTTATCGAGAGCAACTCATACAGTCCTCTACTTTTGAAGAGGGCACAAATGTATATTGTGTATGGCGGACGCACTGTATGTATGCTATATTGGTCAAAATTGCCTTGTTTACCAAAAAATAAACGACATAACAGCATGTTTTACCTTTAAAACCCGAAAGAAACAAGTGAATTGATTGACACAAGCTGCTGATGCTTCTATCTTGGAGTTGCATATGTAACTGGTTCATTTATAAATATTTACTTAATAATGGGAATAAATAAATAGTTCTACTGGTTCAACTTCTTTGGATAAAAACACATACAATACTGTATGCTCTATGAATGGAATTATTGCAAAGTTAGCCAGCAGTATTTGAGCTTTTAGTGCTTGTTTCATTTTGGGGAAAAAAGTAGCTTAATAGAAAATATAAATGCATATTGTACTGTTTTATTCACCTAAAATAATCTTATGTAAATGAATGTCCATTCTTCATGCCATGACAAACATTTACAGACACATTTACAAATTTTCAGCATTTAGCAGATGCTTTTATCCAAAACGACTTCCAAGTGTTGCCGCAAGGACTTGCAAATGTTGCTTTATAAATAACGCACATCCGTTACTAACAATGGCGTATAAAAAAAAAAAAAGGGGGCAAAAGTTGTGTTTTCTTAGTTTTAGACTAGTCAAGGGTTGAACTTGCGTTAAACGTCAAGGAAATGAGTCGTTAGGAACATCTCATTTATTTTATTTATGAGAGAGACGGAAGATAAAGAGTTGTCAGAACCTTAGTTAGTGGGAGTGTTATGAGGTAGAGAGGTCAGTGGCCGAGGTACCGCAGTGGATTCTGAAGAGGTGGGTCCTAAGTCTCTTGCGGATGATGGGTAGTGACTCTGCTGTTCTGACTGCTGCAGGAAGCTCATTCCACCATGGCGGAGCCAGGATAGCAAACAGTCAAGACTGAGATGAGCGACTCTTGCACCCTCGTAGTGACGGAGGTGCAAGCTGACCAGCCGAGGTGGTAAATCGAAGCGCTCTGCTTAGGGCGTGGAACCTGCAGGTTGGCACAGGGCCATACAGCATGTGCGGTTCACCTGACGGGATCTATTCAGATTTGCTGAGGGATCAGTGCAGTTGGCAGATCCAGTGGTATCGGTGCCTCTATCCTCATGCCACAGCACCACTGTTTCTGGGATCTACACAGTAGACACATTTAGGTTTACTTAAGGCTTTGACTGTTAAGAATGATGGCGGAAAATCGTAGTTAGTGTGTGACACATGCGCACTAACTAAGTTGATCCCTTTAAAACAGGCTAAAAGTGAGGGAGTTGGGCTATGTATTGGGATTACACTATGTTGAGAGGGTGGATGTGTGCCCCACGCACACATCCACAGGTACAGTATATTCGATCTGGCAGAGGTGAGAAACTTGGAGGAGCGGACCAATGGCACAAATTCTGAGTTCTGATTAAACCGCGGCCAGTTCAGTATTGATTTGAAGAGCGCGCAGTCGCAGGAAGGAAACCTGGGGTAGGGGTGGTCAGTAAAGTGTACTAAACGGTACTGGGGCAGCTGACTGGCCAACAGTGGAGTGGAGCTGCTCTGCTCATTTTACACAAGTATAAAACTTGGCTTTCTAGCTAACCGCTAGATAGCCTCACCACTTAAATTTGATTTACTTTGCTGAAAGTGTGCGTTTCTGTGGTTGGTACAACACTGAACGCATTGTGCGTAATAAATGTGTATCTGTGAATGTGTGTGTGTGTGTTACTGGATAAAAGTCTTGCATGGATAAGTGAACTGTGTGTGTTGTGAAGTTGACCCCCCCAAAAATCCACAACAGAGCAGCACAGCAGAGCCTGGTCTGATTACTAGACAAATGGCTCTGAATACATGGAATCCCCCTCAGGCTGAAAACACACACACATAACCTAGGCAGCTAAATTCTCATTCAAAGCATTTACTCTACTGAACTCAATATTAGTTAACCTTTACGAATGTTTTGTGAATCTTTTACATAGATTCACATTTGCGTATTTTATGTAGTTGTAACTGCGTTTCCTATTTAAGGGACAATTATTTCTCCTTCGGTTAATGTGAACAACTACAACAACGTCCGCTCTGAGGGTGAAACTCGCAAGGGTTTTATATTTAACCGCCACAGTGTTAATTTTGACAGCAAATTCTGATTTAGTCTTAGTCTTAGTCTTTTGAATAGCACACCATTTAGTTTTAGTCATATTTTAGTCATCTGAAATCTTTTAGTCTTAGTCTAATTTTAGTTGACTAAAAATTAACAGATTTTAGTTAACAAAATTTTTCTCCAGAATTTCCCGTGATTGGAAGTACCCATCATGGAATGGTATTTAGGTTTGAATATGCAATACAGGCACAGATTTGACGGTTGTAAATTACAACTTGTAATACAAAGTATGTATTTTATTT
>JAOEHI010051645.1:0-18230 GCA_025447815.1 Percopsis transmontana | reverse complement strand
ACACACACACACACACACACACACACACACACACACACACACACACACACACACACACACACACACACACAGCAGCCACATCCTTTCCCGTGTACGTACCTGAGAAACGTCTCCACTCCCCTCGTCGCGCTCCAGGGGCAGATCTTCTTCGCCTGCATCCTCTTGCTCCTCTGCGTGCTCCGCTGGGGAGCGGCCATTGGCCAGCGAGGCGGCGGGTTGCCGAGCGGAGAGCAGAGCGTCGTCCGTGCTGCTCGGCCCGCTAAAGTCCTGCTCCTCCTCCAAGCTGTGAGCAGCCGAGGGCGGCCCGGGGTCAGGGTCAGCCATGTCCCACTGCACCGTGGCGAAGGACAGCGATCCGACGGGCTGGGGAATGGTGTGCATGGGCCAGATTAGCGGCTCCCACGGGTCCTCCGCTTCCTCGTGAGGCGGTGGTCCCTCATTCCCATGTTCGTTGTTTATGTGCGACTCCTCCAGCGCACCGCAGCGCTCTTCCTCCTGCCTGCCCACGTGCGTCTGTTCTGGGGAGGCTCCCGACTCCTCCGCGGACCGCCGCCGCCGGCCCGGATCCCCGATATCCGTTGGGGAGGAGCACAAGCTTGCCTCGTCCATTGCCTCGTTCACCTAGTATCGGTCCTCAGCCCAGAAGTGGCGGAAGGTTCAGGATACTGCAGCTGTAAATTGCGAGTGGCTATGAGATTGTATTCTCCATTGGATGAAGGGTGGCCATTCCGTAAAGTGGGTACATCTTGAGGTTGGTCACACCCTGAGGTGTGCTCCAATTGTCAAACAAACGTCTGTGTGAGAGAGAGAGAGTTTCTAGATAGCGTCGCAAACATCTGGCCACACCCCAGCCTAATGAACCTGACTATTTCTTCCGTATTTCCTTATGTTTCTTCATTATTGACAAAAGTGTTTGTTAAGGACTTTGTTCAGTTACAATAAAACATTGTCCTTTGGCTCGAAGGATTTTTTTGTGTAAGCAGGGCTACCACATTTACAGGGGTGTAGTGTAATTAGAGTGCAAGAGGCACTTCTAAACAGCGGAATACAACTCTAAAAATACGATTCTTTTCTAACATTTTTAGTTGGTGGAGGAGTCAAAGTACATACATACTATATCCTTATCGATGTCTAGCCTATATTGCCCATTTATGAGAACATACAAGTTATTGAGGGCAGAACGGTAACTATTTTGTGTACTATAAATATACACAACATAGATCATACATACATACATCAAGAAAGAAAGAGAAGGTTTAAATATTGTAATCCTGTACACCCCTGTCAGAACAAATATATTATGCTGTACACTCACCACTCAGTTGCCAAATAATACAGTTCGCATTAAAGCCTTTTTGGCATGGCATGGCACAGCGCGGCGGATGTGAAGTGCTATGACTTTCACCCTACTGTTAAAAGAGCACAGCACCACTTCCTGACCACAGAGACAGAAAAATCAGCAGAGCGAGTGCTAAAGAGAAACAGTAAGAGAGAGAGAGACAGAGAGAGAGAGAGAGAGAGAGAGAGAGAGAGAGAGAGAGAGAGAGAAAGAAATTGAGATGAGTGTGACCGGGGTTAGCTTTGAGAGAGAATTAGAAGGTGGGGGTGGGGGGGTTCAACCGACAGTTTAACTCCCTCCCTATCATGGCACCATCTTTAAATGTAGTTATTACCTAGAATGCTGAAGCTACTAACTAAAACTAAGTTTTATAACAACATATCAGGGACAAACATTAATTTACTGAAATGTCATGATTTAATGTCTTGGAAAGCTTAATATTGATATTTAACCTTCGTTGAAAATACAATTAAGTATAATTCAGCCCGCTTAAAGAGTGCAGCTGAGTCTTAGCATTGCTTGTTTCTTGCTATTTACGTCACATAACCAACATCCGGGAGGTGTCATGGCCACATTTCCTGCCTGGGTGCTCATTCTCACTTCCAAACATCTTAAACCAATATGGAGCCACAAATGGAGAACATGTTTAATACCATCTCGCAATCCGAGTGTAAATTATGGCCTGCAACTCTATTGGATGCAAATAACAGAATTGTGTATTGTGTTTATATGAAATACATAATTTGAATGGGACACACTTTTTATTATTATTTATTACTTGGTTTATTATTAAATTATGTATTTGGTATTGGCTATATATTATGCTAGCAAGGATTTCGTTTTCATCTGATAGCAGTTCAGGGTTAATTATGTATGTTTGCTTGTTTATGTATGCATGTGTGTTACAAAAGTCTAAAAGCATTACAAAACATGCTAGTCCAGAATTGTTATATATTCGTTACAAAATTAAAGGTTATAAAAAAATATATATGAGTATATATTTTATTTCAATCACACAATAGAAATGAAAAAGCGTAGTCCAACAACAGTACCTCATAAAAATGCGTCTTATCCCTCTTCATCTCTGCAGGCCGCCAGAAGTCATATGGAGGACAAGGCTGAATCAAGATGGACATCCCAGAGCTAGTAAACAACATGCATTAGCGTTAGCCACAAGTCAGAGTGAAAACAGCTTTAATACTGAACAAAGAGCATGTGCAAATATTGTAAGTCACAAATAAATACCATTATCAGCCATTAAACATCAGCTGTAGAACATAGATGACACATACATTCTAGATGATTAATAACATGGCTGTAGGTAGCATTCACAACAAACTGGTCTTACCAGCGTCCTGTTCGGGACTGTCAGCCTTGTACGCTCTGGTGTCACATACTCCTGGCCTATAGGACTGGTTCTGCCTCTGTCTCTTCGGATAGATCCCAGTCGCTCAGGTCACAATTCCGCCTCCTGTCCTGTTTTCCTGTCTATGGATGAGCCGATAGGAGAAAGAAAGGCAAATTTGGAGGAGGGAGGGAGAAAGCTCAAAGTGAAAACAAGGAAAAACAAGTCTAGCTGTGATTGGCAGATACAGGGGAGCTCAGAGACACCTGAGATGCCTGGGTCCACGCCCGCCGCCTGAAGGCATACGCACGCAAGCGTGCACGCGCACACACACAGACACACACACACACACACGGAGGAGTGGCTCAACTTCATTCTTGAAACTGACACCAATGATGATGTGGTAAAACCAGAAGGCATTCGGATTAGACGCGTACGCAAGCTACGCGTCCATGGAAGGAACTTCGGTCTTGTCAGCTTGCTAATATGCAGCGCCAACACGCAGAAAGGCCCGTGTCATACATACGCGATTATTCACGCACAAAAACATGCAGCTGATGATACTTTTTTCAGACCGATAAGACGTTAAACCCTGAACCACATTGGGGAAAGTAATTGAAGAGGGGTTACCTTGAATTAGTTTGGTTTATTTGACCGGAGGAGGCAAATGACCGTTTTGATCGCACCGTGCCCCCAGGGACCTCGTTTTTTTCAAGTCGGTACATGACGCGGAGAGAAACTCCACAACTATAGGGGCAGTAGGCTGCCGTTGGAAGCCTGCCGCAACGCAGCGCCCCACGGCTGGAAGGTATCCGCGTTTTGTGACGTCACGTTATGCCGATATTCGCCGCATTTTAATAAACCTATCCAAACATTCTAATGCTGTTGCGTCATTTTATGTTGAGATAAAATGTGCTAACAATTCATCTTCCTTCTCCCTTTTGTGTTCAATTGTATGCCATCAGTTTTTTTCTTGTACGACGTGACGTCAACATAATGTGGATACGTTGAAGCCATGAGCCAACTCAGCTAAACACACGCCAACGTCATTTTTCCGCGACATCCTCCGCTTTGTTTGTTCCGCACACGGCAACAAGAGTATACACACCCACTTTTGGGGATAGTTTTACCTTTAATAATCTGGTCGGATTGGTCAAACATGGCCAAGTCGAAAGAGCTCAAAATGTTTTTAGAGTCATCGCTAAATGAGATTTTCAAAGCGACGGTTAACGACATACTGGATTCAGTTGATCGGACATTGTCTGAGTATGAAGGCAAAATCCAGAGGGTCGAATCTGAAAACGAAGACCTTAGACGAATGCTGAGCGGGCATAAGAATACGGAATCTGAATTTAAAGGTACGGTTGCTCAAGAGATGAAGTTGAAAATATCGAGAAATAGTTGTGTGGTTAGCTCTACGATTGTGTCGCTTGCTGTACTTTGCACAGAACACTGGTATTTGCTTTTCATTTAACGTGCCTAACTTGTTTAAATGACGCCAAAAAGGTCGAACATACCTGTTCAGTTTGTCACAGTATAATGCATATATTTTATGCACTCACTTATTTACTTTCTCTCGCCATTAATGTAAGATTTTGGAAAATAACCTATCTTGCCACTGTGACCCTGTGATCATGGCGTCGCACACGTGTTCAGTGCGGCGTGACGTCAGCAGTCTATTAAGGAAGGTGTACTGTAATATAAATTCAAGCGTCCTGCATAGGTCTAGTATATGTCTGTATTATTTTCTCGTTTTCCATTCATAATTTGTGTCCCTTGGATGTTGACAGATACGAACGAGAACAGTAGTTCGGATCAGTTGCCCGCCACACCCGAATGGGACTTGTCAACCATCACATCCACCCAGGGTGCGTTCAAAATGTCCATGCGCAGCAGTGACAAGAAGAGTTCGAGGAGGAAGCAGAAAGACAAACTGCGGGGGAGCAGGGGGGCCGCGCCCTTTTCGCTGCAAGCTAACGAAAAGGAAGATCCACCAGGTACCAGCGTGTCCTCTCAGACCATGATATCCGTCAAAATGGAACCCGGGCAGGACGATGCCAGTGCCATGGATCTCTCCAAGTGCTTCCCCCTAAGCGTCAGGCCCGTGAAGTCCGAGAGCTCTGCCGTCACTTATGACGGTCATGACACCGGTGCGTCCCTCCAACAGTCTCCGAGCCCGGACCGGGACTCTAGAGGGGATGACAGCGAAGTCCGGGTCGCCATAGTTTCTGACAGTTGCGCGGAGTACGCTGAGGAGGAGGGCAGTAATGACATCAAATCGGAGGTCGAGGAGGCCGACGATGATGAGGGGGAGGAGCCTTTGTTGAGCTACTACAATGAGTCCGAACTGGATAACGTGGGTATGAGCGACGAGGGCTTCCTGTCAAACGACACGACGCACGTGGGAGACGACGACGACGGCAGCTTGAACTCGGCAGATTTTTTGGAGGCTCGCGGCAACTTCCTGCGCTGTCCGCTGTGTCCCAGGACGTTCAGCCGAGCCACTTCGCTCAACCTCCACATGAAGACGCACAGCGGCGAGAGGACGCACACCTGCAGCTACTGCGGCAAATGCTTCGGCCGGGCCGACCTGCTCAAGTCCCACAAGCGCACCCACACGGGGGAGCGGCCCTACTGCTGCAGTGTCTGCAGCAAGACCTACGCCCACCCCAGCCAGCTCCGCATCCACAAGCGCGTGCACACGGGCGAGAGGCCCTACTGCTGCCCGCACTGCGGCAAGCGCTTCAACGAGCACAACCAGCTGAAGGTCCACCTGCGCACGCACACCGGGGAGCGGCCCTACAGCTGCAACGAGTGCGGGAAGACGTTCAGCAACGCGGGCAACCTGCGCATCCACGAGCGCATCCACACCGGCGAGAAGCCGTACTGCTGCGCCCAGTGCGGCAAGCGCTTCAACGGCCTGGGCGACCTCAAGACCCACTACCGGATCCACACGGGCGAGCGCCCCTACAGCTGCGAGCTGTGCAAGAAGACATTCAGCCAGACCGGCCACCTCACCATCCACATGCGCATGCACACGGGCGAGCGCCCCTACAGCTGCAGCGTGTGCGCCAAGAAGTTCACGGTGGCCAGCAGCCTCAAGCTGCACCTGAGGACCCACACGGGCGAGAAGGAGTACAGCTGCTCCTTCTGCAGCAAGAGCTTCAGCCGCTCGGGCCACCTGAAGAGGCACGAGCTGGTGCACACCAAGGAGAAGGTCTTCCTCTGCAGCCAGTGTGGGAAGACCTACACCGACAAGTCCTCTCTGAGGAAGCACCTGAAGGTGCACGCCGCCAAGGAGCAGCACTCCCAGAGCGAGGAGGGCACCGGCGGCTCGTGAAAGAACCGCTCCGCCCCCTCGACTTGGTACTGAAGCCGCCCTCAGACCTCTTGCTTCGAGGGGAATCCCTCTGAGATAGAGCAGTGCTGTATGAGACATTTGTGGTACAGTGCAATACACTGTAGTCTAATCTTTGCTGTGATCCGTTAGGTCTATTGATGCTTGTTAAATGGCTGCCCTGCTCCTCCTTAGTGTGTGTTCAAACTCCACTTGTAATTACTTTTGCAAAAACACTCATACGAGTTTTAACCGGGGGATGTGAAGATGGAATTGTCCAACCGGAGTTGCGTACATACGGTATACCCAAAGTCTAAAAGACTTTTAGACTAAATTCAGATCTAGTGAGAGTTTTATTTCCTATGTTGACAAATGTAAAAATATGTATGGTTAGAGTTATTAAAGATACGAAGGTGCGTCACCTTTATCCACACTTTGTAGCCACGTGCTTAAAAACAGTGCTGTGTTTTGAATGGACGTGTTACTCATTAATATGCTGTACATAGCTTAGAGCACACGGCTATCTGTTCTATGAACTGACAAGAATGTATCTCTGTTGTAACACTAGAATGTGGGAGATATTAAGTACAAGACCTGCATTTACTAATGGTTGAGTAATTGTTGTGCAAGCCATACTGATTTGAATGTTGTGCTTTAGAGTTTTGGTTAGACAGTGCATTGTAACGGGAAAAAAAATCTCTCTGTCTCGCTCTCTTGGTTTTGGTTAGGCAGTGCATTGTCTAATCTCTCTCTCTCGCTCTCTCTAAGAAGTATGTACAGCTGTACGAGAGAGAGAGAGAAAGAGAGCTGTATGATGGTTTGTTCATGATAATAGGACTACATTTATGCCGTGGCAACTGATTTGCCTATATTCTAATAGACTGTAGGAACTATATGTGGAGGTTTACTTTTGTGTGCTTCATGTTTAAATAAAAATAAAAATAAAAAAACATTGTGTGTGCCCTTGCATTTAGCCGGATGAGACCGTAGAGATATTATCAAAACAAAAGAGGAATTGTGGGCGGTATACATTAATGCTCTTTTTCACAAAAACAGATTTTGTGTAGTTAGTTTTTAATCTTCCAAATCATAAATATAAACACCAAGAATTCACAGGTTTTACAATTTATTGTTCCACACATTTCGAAAGTACATTGTCCACACTCAGCATAGCAGAAAATTTGAAACGATAATAGTCAGAACCAGCCGTCGCCTGGCACCAAGATCTAGCAAGGCTTTCACTAGTTTCCCCTTTATTTCACACGTCACAACACACAATAGGAGTTTAAATAACATAAATAAAACCCAGTATGAACTCACTAACACGGCAAGAAAGCAAACATTTAGGCTTACTACCTGTGCATTCATCGGAGTCACGCTACGCGCGGCTGGCCACGGCAACAGAGCACGGAGCCCCAGGGTAACCCCCCTTTGGACAGATAGAGCGCAGGCTGAATGCTGCTGCTGAAGTCCATCAAGCCGAAGGCAACATAGTGGATATAGCAACGGTACACGTCGAGGGAGAAATAGTCCTGAAAGGGCAACAGCGCTACTGGGGCGAAATAGTTGAAAACTATGATAGCCAAAATAGTAAGGACAATCTTGCAGGCCCTCTTTTTGACCGGGTGCATCTCGTCTCGCCCGGGGCCCGACTTCTTGAGCGCCCACAGAATGGCGATGTTACAGAACACCATGAATGCGAACGCCGCTAGGATCATCACAGTAAAAACCTTGTTAAAGTTATGGATGTTGCCGACACACTTCAGCGCGGCGTAGGTCAGGGTGAAAAGCCACACCACGGTGGCCAGAACCGCGCGGTGACGGCGGTCTTTGAGCTCCGTGAAGGTGACGGGGTGAAGCACGGCCATGTAGCGGTCCAGGCAGATGCAGGACAGGAAGAGGGGCGAGGAGTCTTTCATGCCGTAGAAGAACCGCAGCACGTACCAGGTGCTGCTAGTCGTCAGGTAGACAATGTTGGCCAGTTCCAGGGGAGGGGTGAGACAGAACAACACATCTAGCACGGCCAGGTGAGAGATGAAGATATCCGAGGTGGACGAGTCGCCTTTATTCTTGTGAATGAGCCACAGGACCATGATGTTAGCCGGGATGCCCATGAACATGTTGATAAACTGCAAGCATAAGTACCAGATAATAACAGCGGGCATGTGTTTGCACTTCTCATACACCGTCTGCTCGTCCAGGCTGTCGTTGACGGGTCTTTGGGAGATGAAGAGCAACGAAGAGTTGAAATAAAACGCCTCCATTGCTGATGGGTTCTTCAGGGGCCAGCCGCCTGCGGAACATGAGATTTCTGGAAAATTACAATGAGGTTCTATCAAAAAGCGACTTACAATTGTATGGTGCAATTACATGGATGGCTCAAGGATGCCTACAGGTAGGTAGGCTAACCTTGGGGCTCGAACCCACGACCTTCCGGCTGGAAGTCCAACACATAGACCACTAAACTATACTGCCTACGTAGAATACATGTAGCGCAGCACATTTTTACATTGCCTAAAACAAAACGTAGCTTACGCATTTTATAGCCTACCAGCATCCGTCTGTTTTGTTTATGCAAATTTAGATAGACTTATCTGGAATTGAATATGTTACTTCTCTGTGTGTTATTTGTAGCCTAATGGTTTCCCAAATAAAACAAAATGTGTAATTACGCATTAATTTCAGACAGACGGGCAGAGCTACAGTGAACCAGTAATATGCCTGCATACAGTGTTTATCAATTCTAAAGGGTTCTGTGAATAGTTGCTATGTTTGTACACCTCTATTTGTGTATCCACAGGCGATGTGTAAACAGTAGCCTACACTACCTGACCATATCATCAGCAAAGTCTCCCATAAGGTTTACAACCTAATTATCTTTTTATTTCTTGTACATAGTTGAATAGTTATATGGTCTCACAAATGGTCTATTCCAATAAGAGAGGTAAAATGTCATATAAGTCATCAGAACTCACCTGCTGCCTTGTTACAGTGAAGCCCACACACCTTGTGACTTCTGCACAGCTCTGTCCCGGTCTGAGCAAACACAAGGCTCGCTCTTCAACATGGGCTCTGCCAATGACCCAACACTTCAGGGATGTACTCCCGTCCAATCACAGTGTCAAGGTGAGGGCGTGGACGGAACCTGGGACAACCTGGGACAACACGAAGGTCTTGCAGCCCCCTGGTTCAAGGTAAGGCAGAGGCAGCTTTAATGCACAAGGCTTGAATTGCCTTGTGTGCTTTACATCATAAAGAAAAAGAGATGAGATACAGAATAAAGCAGAGCAGAGAATAAAAAGACACAAGAAAAGATTAAAAGCCGTGAAACCAGATGTAGGGATGGACCGCTATGTCCAAGAACCTTTATGTATCACAATTAAAAACTCAAAACAACACTAATAAAACTAAAAGGCAGCGGAGAACAAAAAAAGTTTTATCCTGTATAAGAACATAGAAGTTTAATGACACTACCAACACATAATTAAACTATGTTAATAAAATTAGTCATTATTAGTTAGGTTATTAAAATGATTAAACAGATCAATTTGATGTTGACACCCAGAGCAGAGAGACACCAGTTAAAGGAGACTTTAACTGGTGTCGTTGGGAGACGTGTTGGGGCAAGCCATTAAACAGTCACAGCGATTGGCAGTGATGCAACAAAACATTGGTGCCTGACGGAAATTTGGTAGTAAACAACTGATGCAACAGTCCAGCAGATCACTTCTGAAGATCAGTGTAACAGTGTGTAATCTGTTACCCTGTCACGGTCCCAGCCTGCCGTGCCTATCAATGGCCCTTACAGACCTGCGTGGGGTTGGTCACAGTCAACTTCCTCTCACAGTCTGTGAGAAGAATAAAATACTATATTTTGTTGCCTTTATGATTCAGACTCACATTCTATTGAGTTTCCACCCAGCATGTACCAGCACGAAATACTGTATAGCATCAAATGCCTAATTTATATCTACAGTACATAGCTAAAGGTGCGTGACGTGACGATGTATCTTCCCCTATATGAAGGCTCATAAGCTCATATCATATTTTGATACAATAGTGTTTTAAAATACATATGAATGCTGTTTTACAACCGGAAATTAATTTATTTAGACTTTTATTTAGACTAAAGCCTCCGAGCTATTAAGGTCATTGTACGTTAATGCTTGCTTCTGTTTATTAATTTAAAATATGTACAATGTCAGATTGCGTGTAGTGTTACGTTGTCCTTTTCCATAACTCCAATTTTGTGCTATGTAAATATGTGTCACAAGTGGTTTTGGTGCAGAGCGCAGGCACAGGCGAACGGAGCAGGCAAGCGCGCAGATGTAGCGAGAACGAGCATCAGCTGGGAGTTTAATCAAAAACGGAGAACGAATAGAAGAGGCAACAAGCCAGTGAACAAACATGTAGCGACACAAAACCATAACTACTAACCCTCAAAGTGAAAAACGCAATCCCCAACATATATCCCCCCCACCCTTCAACCAGGACACAGGCGTGTGTTGGTGCTGACTCATAATTAGTGTCCGGTGTAGGGCTGCGCCACACGCCGGCGAGACCCGCTGGGAGGTGCAGTATGTGTCCCCGGACAGTATGTGTGTAAATATGTGTGTAAATGTGAATACATATGAATAAGTGTGGGTGTGATATATGACAATATGTCCATATTACTCACCCCGATATCTGATAAGGGGGACTTGACTGAGGGCCCTGTGTTCCAGACGAGGGATTCCACGCCCCTTACCTTATCCTTGGAGAGCTATTGTGTTGACCGGGGTCCTTGTCAGTTGAGGAAAAAGGAAGAAACCAGACTACTGATCTCTTTTGATGGTATTTATTAATATAGCTTCAACACAAAGCAAGACGCTTGATGCCTATGCTACTTTCTGTCTGATTCTCCATCTGTGGTCTTAATAAAAACTCTCTGTGTAAAAAGGCAAAGACAAAAAGCCCCAAAAAGTTTTTCTCTGCTCTTCCCATATGTATGTATGTTTTCTCAGGGGATTGACCCTCCAAGGACTTCCGAGTGCTTGTTAAGACTAAGACTATCACACATCACCTTATATAGTTACAGGTATGATTTATAAAAAGCGCCGTCATTGTTCCTCATTTCCTTAAGTCAATACCAAACAATACAAAACCCTCGTTGCTATATTTGTATTTTGAATGTTTGTATGTTGCCTAGGGTTGCGTTCAGTTGCAACATCTGACTTCTTCCATTTCAAATAAATATTGTGAATGATGTGTCATATGTAATCATCTTTAAATGACATGGGTAATTAGCAGACAGATATAAGTTTAATTATACAAATTTGGTTGGTCTAGTCTTAGTAGTCTCTGAGTAACTGAGAGAAATGTAAAAAGTGTTGCAACCGTCCCCGATCTCCCCTACAGTTTCAAGTTAAAGTTAAAGTTTAAACTTAACTGGTCTTTTTTATGATCCGACTCTTCTTCTGCTGACCCAAACTGAGTAGGTGAATCAGGAGAGCGCCGCTTGTTTGAGATTCCCATTGTTTTATCCCAGGGGGAAGTGGCATGGACTGAACCTGATTCCTTTCATAACCCATGTCCTGAAAACATAGAAATTAAAATCAAAATGAGGCTAGAGAAAACCATAAAGACCTCCTACATTGAAAAGACAGTGGAGGATTGTTGAGCAAGAGACGATGAGAGAAAAAATTAAATGTAACCCATATTGTAAGAAGTAAGAGTTCATACTTAGATTTAATGTGCAAAAAAGAGAGAAAGAAATGTATACTGTGGATTTGTGTGTCTAATCTAATGCACTGGTGTCCTATGAGGATCTGCATGGTGGTTTTTAGGGAGTCACAAGATGATTTAAAACTAAAAACATGCATTCCTTCTTTCTCTTTCAAATTGTTTAAGGACGTTTCTGTTTTTTTATTTCTTGGGGTTTAGAACCATTGATCTGATGTGTCACTGGGTTGTAATCCTGAGCACATAAACCCACACATGCAACATTTAGCTAGCTGTCTAATAAAGTCCAACCAAGTCCAGCTGTAGGATGCTATATTCTGGTGAGAGTGGAAGATCTTGCACGTTATTTTCCCATTTACAAAATCCATACAGATACAGATTTGGCCTTTTAAGCCCCATTTTTCATTGATAGTTTTACATTTGACTCAAAGCCAAGCATCCCTTGCTAGAGAGCACAGAGAGAGTAGGTTAGCATTCAGTATTTGAATATTTTGAACAGTAAGATAATCCCAGCGATGTACAATCAAACAAGCAGGATACAAATTCAATATAGAACTACTTTATGTGCAATAAGTACCATACAGATTAATTAAAAAACTATATACAGGGTATATATGTTTTCCTCTACAGCCACCTGCTAACTAAATCATTACTCCATGTAAACTTGTCTAAATGTTTTACTTCATTGTAAAATAAACATTCAACTCCAGCCCGTTGTTGGTTGAGAGGGATAATTTTGAGGACAATATCTAAATGAACATTTAATCTCCCAGTTTCACCAACAAAAACCACTCCAGAAGATTAAATAATTTGACATAATCTGAAAAAAAATCTATTTCTATTTGAAAATTCTAATGCCATTTGACAAACTTCAAGAATATAGAAAGCCCACTGTAAACACAGAAACCACTGTTTTTATGTGCCATAGTTTTTGTGACATCTCATGCCGCTAATTCATCCCACAGCATTTATGGCCACAGTATACTTTAAAAGAAAGCCAATTTGGAGTTTTAGCAGAGGCAAATCAGGAGGTGCGTGTGTCCCATTAGGATTTGAACAGCACTAGACAAAACCCGCCCGACACTCTCCCCTATGGTACAATTGGTAGACAGTGTCAAATGCTGTGTTATATGCCTATCTGATGCGTACTTACTGTTACTAGGTAACACGTGCAATAGATATGTAAGTACCATACTGTATGCCTATATTGTACATACTTCTCTCTTAATGTCTCCAATGTACAATGTACACCTCATTGGCTTGTAAAGGGTTCGAACAAAATGGTGTTTTTATCATTTCATTCTGGTAAACTTTTTATAATTCTGGTAAGCTAAAGAAATAAAACATGCAGATAAATGTACTGTATACAGGTAGCTTGCTAGCTAGTGCACATCATTTTGTCCTTAAAGTAAAGCACTCTTAGAAAATAGCAAGCAAGTATCCCAATGTCACATAGTATTGTTAACCATTCACATACACTCAAAAATACACATGTGAGTAGATATTGAAAGATGGCTGAAATATAAATCCGTTTGGTTGAGAGTTCACAGATTGAAGGCTCTTATAAACACACGATCGATAAGTCACAGCAAGCACATGAATGGTGGTGAATTGCCTTTCCGTTCTTCACTTAGAATGTGTTGAGTAACATAATTGGGGCAGGATAGTCTAGTGGTCTGGGTGTTGGACTCCCAGCTGGAAGGTCATGGGTTCAGGCTCCAGTGTTGGCCTACCTGTAAGCATCCTTGAGCAAGATGCCTAACCTCTACCTGCTCCATGTAATAGCACCAATTGTAAGTTGCTTTGGATAACAGCGTCTGCTAAATGCCATAATTGTAATTGTATTGTATAATTGCAAGGTAGACCACCATATTGTCTTCTGGACAACAGGGGTGTGGTTGCAGTTCGTGGCTTTGCATTCTCAAACGTAGGAGTGACAGAACGTGTAAACATGGGAAAGTCTGGAGTCCTACAGAAGCATGCTATGAGCTCCTGGAGTACTTAAAGCGAGGGGACCATAACTGTTTCCACGACAGTACTGGAGGATGTTAGCTTAATAGGAGTGGCGGTGGGGAAGGGAGAGGATTTTGGATCCCAGGGGCCACAGTGCTTCAGGTAGTTTTCCTCGGAGTGCTCATTTCCAGGAAGCGTGCAGTGCATGTTCTGGAGTGTTAGGACTTTTCCAGATAGAGCCGTTTCAGTCAAGGAGTTTTACCTAAGTCCGTATTTTATTCACATTTAGTTCAAAACAGTTGTTGAAGAGGGATCCTTCCATTGTTCACACAGGTTCAAACCATGGGATTCTCTGTGCCGGGACTGTAATTCAGATAAAGGTGGAATCCATGATGCTGGTTTCTTGCGCACTGCGGGCACGAGCCTCAAACAGCTGCTTGATCAGGGCCGACTTCTCCTGTTCCAACTGGGTGATCCTCTCGCTTTTCTCTGTCACCTCCTTGAAGAACGTAAAGAAAAACGATAAGATAAGTAGATAGACTAGAAGTGCTGGACACCTGTTTTAAAGGAAAAAATATCTAATATCTATGGTGATGCTCTATAGGTTCAATACGTTCAATGGCTTAAAATAACTTTTAAAAAAGAATAGCGCCCACTCTGGTCACAAGATGCAACTTCACTGTATGTTTGTGAAAACGGATCAATCCACATTACTCCCAAGGTACCAGTATATATTGCTGCACTGTGTTATCAAGTACACAGATAATCATTTTGGCAAGTCTTATGATGCTGGTTTCCTTGGGACTTGCTTTTCAAAAGCCCATTGTTGTGTGCAGAGTAAGAGCCAGTCAGATAGAAAATAACAGCACATCACTGTATGTCAGTGTGAGCAAATCAAATAAAGCAATTGCCTGTATCACCTGTGTTCAACCTGTAGAGGGTACTGTGCAGTGTTAGAGTTCATATACTTGTATAATATAATTGTTATAAGGATTAGATATTTATAAGTTAATAAATGTACCTTAAATCTATCCAATGCTGCTTTCATGTTTTTTAGTATATAGAAACAAAATTAATGTATTATAATATTACCATATGTATGTATATTCATATTATACTAGACTCAAGTAATTTAGTATATGCATTTAGTAAAGTATATGAGTTTATATATAGTTTATATATAATTACAGTATATCTAAAGTGAGATCCAAGATAAGATCCTGTTGTGCAGTTAGATGTACTTTTAAAATGTGTAAATGTCTTGTTATTTTGCCACTGTGTTGTCACAGCTCATGATCTGATCGGGCATTCCCTGCTGATGCCAGACCTTACCTGCTGATGCCAGACCTTACCTGCTGATGCCAGACCTTACCTGCTGATGCCAGACCTTACGATCGGCTCACCTCGTTCCAGCTACACACGCACACGTATGAATGCTCGTGCACGTACCTGTGTGAGTAGGCGGTTCTGATCCTTCAGCCTGTGGATGGCCTGCAGGGGGGCTGGAGCGGAGGCCTGGGTGCCAGTCAGCAGGGCCGTGGTCTGGGCACCGGTGGAGGGGAAAGACTGCTACACGGAGACAGACGGGGCTTTAAGGAGACTGGAGAGTTCTATTGAAATTTTGCATTACATAAGATCACTTGACTGACATCTCCCCCACTCAGTGTCGACGTATTTGTCATTGACGTAAATTCTTTCAGTCTTCTCTGCGTCATTTTAAAGACATCTGGTGGCCAGTACAAAAATAACATACTTAAATTGACTATGCCGTTACAGGCTTGAGACTTAACACTTTCAACGCAGTGCTGTGTGTAACGCTCGCTACTATGATTGCTCACCGTTCCCGTGCAGGAAATGAGGTCATTAAGGCAGCGGTTGACTTCCTGAAGTTTGGGGAGAAGAGTGTTCATGCGACTCTGACTGGTGACACTGAAGAAGTCCTGGTAGGAACAAATGGTGACAGGAACGGAGAAAATGTATTGCATTAATTAAGACTTTGTTTCATTGTTTTGGCAATACTTTATATTCCATCTCTAGCTCTTAAAAAAACAAAACAAGATCTTATTTTCTTCTCTATGGGATCAACTCTTAGAATATTTAAGCTATTTGCTAATATTTAAGATGTTGGCAGTTATTTTAAGGACAGAAGGGTATGTTAATATGTAATGTATGTTTTAAATTGTATAACTAAGTTAGCACTGATGTCATTATTTTAAATAGGTTGTCTGCTTACCATAACTGGTGTAGGACCCATTCAGCTATTGACTAATGTACGTTGCTTGTACGCGTCTGCTAAATGCCGTACATGTGTCGGGTTTTATGTTTCTATATTGCTCTCATCCGATTAGGTCATTTAGCACACGCTTTCACGCTATCCAAAGCGACTTACATGGAGCAGATAGGGTTTAGGCATCTTGCTCAAGGATGCCAACTCTGGGGCTCGAACCCATGACCTTCCGGCTGAGAGTCCAACACCTACACCACTAGACTATCCTGCCCCCTGCTCTGGTATTAATACTGTACTATCCCGTACAGTAGAAATGTATCGGCAGATCCAAGAGGTCTCATGTTCTAATTGTGGATTAACGTGGCAGTGGAGCCCGGTACAGGCCCGTCTGGTACTGACCGTACAGTGGCTGCTTTGCCCGACCTGCCGCTGCCTCTCGGTCACATTGTGTATCTGGCCCTGGTACCAGTCCCGGGCTCGGTCCACCACCTCCAGGCCCGCCAGCAGGGAGTCCTTCTCCTGCTCCAGCTCCTTCATCTGCTTCAACTGGGGGGCAGGTAGGGGGAAATACAGGTGGTCAGATTGGAACAAACTTAAACCCTCTGGCCCGCTTTTTGACTTTTTGACCGGAAGGTTGTGGGTTCGGGCCCCGGAGTTGGCCTACCTATAAGCATCCTTGCCTAACCTATACCTGCTCCTTGTAACACTGTAACTGCACTCACTGTGTGCGTTGCTTTGGATTACTGTAAAGAGAATTATTGCAATTGTCTGATTTGTGACAGGAAGACAAATCTCATTGGAAAAGTTTAATTCGACTTGGTTCAAGTAATAGTGTTAAAGGTGGTCCCGTCATGGGCATGGTATTTCCATATGTAGTGTGTATACACGCATACTGCCCGAGCAGTTTTAGTGTTTTCCAGCCAATCAGCGCTAAAGCTCTCGGTTGTCGAGGGCAGCTGCTTCCAGCGCTGTGTTTGAACGCAGCTGAAATACAATGTCATTTGTTTCACCTTCACACAACTATAGACTACATTTCAATTTCAAACATGTTGACATGTTATTGCAGTTAGACATAATAGACATAAGGCAATTAAGGCATTTTCTATTCCCTCAGTGAAAGCTTTACAGAGACAGCCTGAAAATGTGCATATCAGAATAACTGCCATCTTTCCACATGGCCCTCTTTTGTGCCCGTGGAGACAATAGTGCCCGGCTCTCACCCCACCCGTAACAAAGACAATGTTCGGTGGGACAATCGGCGTAGCGCCATGGCAACCACACAACCGCCCAAGAATGGTGTAAACAGCAGAGCCACTTCAGTGACCCAGTGTGTGTTTGTGTGTGTGTGTGTGTGTGTTTGTGAGAGAGACAGAGAGAGAGAGAGAGAGAGAGAGAGACAGAAAGAGTTATGTGTTTGTGTATGTGTGTGTGTGTGTGTGTGTGTGTGTGTGTGTGTGTGTGTGTGTGTGTGTGTGTGAAAGAGTTATGTGTGTGTGTGTAGGTGTGTATGTGTGTGAGAGAGACAGAGAGAGACAGACAGAAAGACTTACAGTGTGTGTGTGTGTGTGTGTGTGTGTGTGTGTGTGTGTGTGTTTGCATCCCAGGCTCCATTGAGTTGTGCTGAGCAGGCTGTCAGTGGCGGCCCATTGCCAGCACACAGGCCCCTCTGCTGGCCTTCAGCCACCTGGGGTGTCATCACCCCATCAGCCTGGCTCCCAGTCCCGCCCTCTGCAGCCCCCAGACGCAGACGTACCGACGGATATGTCGACTGTGGCCGTGAATTAACTCATTTAATAGCCAGGAAACATCCGGATTTCCGCTCTTTAAAAGGCCGGATTGTGAGGGAGAAAGCACACACACACACACACTCACTGTGTGCTGTCTCTACAGCCCAGCTGGTTAACGTGCTCGGTGCGCAGCTCAGCCAAAGCCACAGAACAATGTAACAATGGCCTGCCAATATGAACCTGCACAGACACTCCGAATATGTAAAGCAGGAGGTCACCAGAACTAGCAGTTGAGCACATAACCGGACCAGCTGGCCAAAAAAACAAGCACAGTTGAATAGATAAACGCTTTTCCAGTCAAATAAACAAGGGTCTTTAAAGCAATTCAGCAAAAACATCAGGCCATGAAACTTGCTCATCTGTTTTAAACGACAAGTTGCTCAATTTGGAGATAAGAGGTTTTCGCGCGACGGAGCCAAACTACACATAATACACATATTTTTATCTCTCTCTCTCTCTCTCTCTCTCTCTCTCTCTCTCTCTCTCTCTCTCTCTCTCACTCTCTCTCACTCTCTCTCTCT
>JAOEHI010051643.1:0-18235 GCA_025447815.1 Percopsis transmontana | reverse complement strand
GATACATAGATTTTTATTTATATTGTATATCCACACATATGTGCTATTTGATCACACACACGTCTATGCTCGATCACACACACACACACACACACACACACACACACACACACACACACACACACACAGTCATCGTTTTGCCCCCATCGCCAGACTAAGAGCAGTCTACCTTGACTCAGCTCCACCTTGACCCAACTCCATCTTTGTACGCTACTTTTTGAATTGAATCTCTCAAAGGCTCCTTTGTGTGATTGTTTGGATCCAGTGTGTCGTCTCACAGAGGACAGAGGTACTATTCTTTGTTGGTAATCAACGCTAGTCTGCTTTCTCCTGTTGACCTTGGCAGGCGGTATATGTCCACGTGAGCTTTTGCGTCAAGCTATCGCCTAACAAGTGGAGCACCCACCCTCCACAAATAAACAGTATTAGTGATGAAGGCTTCACAATACCTTTCTCTCTTTCACACACGCGCAAACACACACACACACACACACACACACACACACACCTTAGCGCACTCTGGCTTAAAGCACACATGGAGGTGAAAAATGTTTCTTGGAGCAACATGTGCTCATGTGAAACTGGTTCTTTTTAATTAAAACCACAAAGGGCTCAGAGAATGTGGATTATGAAGAATGCTTTCCTGGAAGATTGGAAGATTTCTGGTAAATATAAATTCTGAACTCTGAATGGCATTTGAGTGACTACATGGAAGGTTCATTAATCCCGAGGCTGTCCAAACCCCCGGGGCTTGTTTAGGGCTTGTTTGGTGAAGGTCAGTTGATAATCCTAACCCTAGGACCTAAAGCTGTGTTCACAACACATTCTAAATTTGAGCTTTAGTGCACAATAGGTGGCGTCACCTCTCTGGGGAATTCACGTACATTTAAGCCAGCTACTGTGGCGACACAATGGTCAGCTGCTAACCCCCAGGCATGCTAGCAAATAGAATCACCTGCTGCGTGAGTGTGCTATAGTGTGTGGCTGCATCAACGGGGCTGTGGGTTCCCTTATCTCGGGCTTCGGAGGATTGAAATCCCACCCTGGTGGTCAGCGCACGTACTGTAGCTGCCCGCCAGCCTGGATGGAGCCTGCATGAATGGCTGTGTGTGTGCAATAAACCCTCCTGAGACAGAGCCATGTGCGTCATACCAAAAGACCAGTCTATTATCCAGAGGTGAGGGGGGGAAAAAGTAGGTGATGGAAAAAAAAGTAGATAAAGCTGGGAGCCATGGACATGGAAGGGCTGAATGAGGAGATCACATTGAAAACCATCTGATAAGGAGCAAAGGGAGTGTAACGAGGAACGGAGAGGGGAAAAGAGTGAGCGGGGGGGACTTTGTGTGCTATGTAGGTTGGGGCGCCTCTTGGTGTTATAATGCTCCGCGGAAGGAAGTGTGCCTGTGTCTGTCACCTATGTGTGTGTGTGTGTGTGTGTGTAGTCATGTAGACATGAACACATGTACTGTATTATGAAAAAGGAGGGGATATACAGAAAAAATATAGAGCTGCTTTAAATGGATTTGATATGTGGGACAGTAGAACATCGGTAGGGGTCGAGAACTGATTAAAATGATGCATAAAACAAATAACGCCATCAATGCTCCACCCCACTGGGTGCTGCAGAGGGGGGGTAAGGGTCAGACCAGAGATTCATGCCTGGGGGTTAAAGGACAGGTTCATCTAAATGGTGCTTCCCATCATTGACATTGGTGTGTAGCACAACCTAACTGACATTAACGTCTAGACATTAACGTCTAGACATTAACGTCTAGACAATTTCGGTTTTACAGGCGAACCCAGTACAACCAGGTCTGCTGTCAGCCAACGTTTACTCATTAGTGGTTTGTATGTTTCCTTAGCTATACTTCAAGAGGCCGACCCTGCAGAAAAGGAGTGGAATACCTAGAGTTTCTTTGTCTGCAAGACAGAGTCATTGCGTTATGCGGTGCAGTAATCCTTTTTATGAGACATACCACTCTGCTGACACTTCTTACTCACATTTTACTTACTCAACCTTTGAAAATTCTGATGAATACACTTTTAGAAAATGGGAAACTCACTGTATAGTAATGTGTAGATTAAAAACAAACACATACAGATAGTCAAAGTAGGGTAGTTGCTGTTTTCAGCCCCAGGTAGAAAAACTAAGTTTCCCATTTTAATACATGGTATGGTTTGAAAACTGGAGAATCTATCCTTTATTGTTGAGAGAAACATGCTACATGAGGTTATAAAACCGTTTGAGAAGGTCCAAGCACCACTGCCATTCACCTCGCTTCATTATGCACCAAACTACTTAATAAATGTGCATAAATATGAAGCTAGACATGCCTGAACATTTTTAAGAGAGTTTTCCGCTATCCATTTCCCTTTTAAAAGCACACACCTACAGTAGGCTTCATGAAAATATTTTCTCCACCGTGAGTTTTAGTAAATGAAACTAGGCCCAGAGTGGCTGTTGCACAAGCCATATATGATTCTCCTGCCAGCTCCTTCAAAGCTAATGTGCTGATATTAATGAAGCTGATATTACTATATAAGTCGGATTATATTATTTTTGATGGGGTCCCTTGCAAATGATGGTAAGTTGACCTCAAGTAGTTTGAGTTTGATCACCCTTAATTAAAGGCAACGCCACTTTATTCATTAACTCTAGCACATTTCATACTCAAATTCAAAGTGCTCTGCAAATAAGATAGAACAAACAACAAATATAAAGACAATAGATTAAGATAAGAAATTAAATCAGAAATATGTAAACAAAAAATATAATGCAATTGGATACAACAGAGTAAAGGAGATTTTAAAAGAAGGTTAAAAAGTGCATTAACAAATGTATCATTCATCTAATGGTCTTTGAAAATAGTTTTTTGTCTAAAAAGTTTTGAGTCTAGATTTAAAAACTTGTGGGGTTGGAGCACCTCTAAGATCATCAGCGAGTTGGTTCCAGCGATGTGCAGCATAGTACTAAATGGCTCAGGCGTGCAGCGCAGCCATCGGCCCTCGTCCGACGCCCCGCTGCCCAGGAGCTTCAGATGGCCAGCTCCTTAGGCTGATTTTGTGAAGAACTCAAGTAAAACTTTTGTCTTGAAAAATATGGCCAAGTGGGAGCATATAGAGATTGAATAGAAGAGTACCTAAGTTCGACCCCTGGGAGACACCACAGGTCATGGGGTTCATTTTTAACAAAAGACTTGACAAACAAACTGAACATGAATGAAAGGTGAAATTTTAGAAGTCAGATGGATCGAAAGTAAAGTTTCTCGATCTCAGGGGATGTTGTGTGTTGTCATTATCATCTATAAGCCCATATGGCCTGACACCTGTCTCTGTAAAGCCGGATAACCATCCCTGGCAAATCAGGCAAAGAAGAAGAAGAGGCAGAGCGAAAGAGGAAAAGACCAAGCTGGGAGGATTTATATATTTAAAGGGCTTGGTGTTGAAAGTGCTGCCTGTATTTGCACAGAGTCCTGTGTATTTAAAATGTTCCTGGGCCCAAAGAAGTCCATTCTGGATATCTGGATGGACTTGAGTTCCTGAGATAATGGCAAGGATTGCTGACTCACATTTTTAATTCATTTTAACTTGTTACTTACTCCCCGGGCATTTTCCGTTCACTGTATCATTTTAATAAAAAAACATGTGGTTCTACCTGACTATCAGTTTCTCTGCAAACAGATGACTCGGTGCCGGCTGGTAACAGAATGTGTTCTTCATTCATCGATGCAGAGTTTGCAGAAGAATCCTGCCAGAGAAAAGAGCAGCTAAGCGCAGCTTAAAAGAACTAATCTGGCTGAGGGAGGGGGGCAGGGGGCATCCCATGGACAGGAATGTTTAGGACATCTGTTTGCTTGTTTACTCCAGCCATGTGAGTAGGAGTGTGTGTATGTGTCTGTGTGTGTGTGTCTAGATACGGCATTTTGTCAAACTATATCCAAAAGTTTGTACAGTTTTACTTTAGTCTCATAAACACAAACAAGACTGGGGACACATTGTGTGATCCGTACCATCCAAACAACAACTACCTTTTATCCACATTTAAGTATGTAACACACATATGAATATACTACAGAATCTCCATGGCATTTCCATGGGAATACACAGGATGAATCACTTCGCCCGCCAGTTAGAGATGCGAACGTCATCATTTAGTTTGTGGCAAGTCACTTGTCACTTGCAGTACCGCTCTTTGACAATCGACCATCAGCTATACAGTTATGCTAATGTCCTCACAACCCACCCATAGATATTTTCGTACACACGCGCACACACACACCACAGACTGGTATTCTGTTTCTCTTTCATCTCAGGGGTTCAGTGTGACAGGAATGATAGAAAAGGCTCTCCAGCTTCCTGTAGGACTGTGAGGTTATATCAGTTAAAGAGGCAACCCTGTTTATGATTACTTTCTGTACTAAAATGCCAGAGAAGGAGCACATAGTGTACCAAAAACACTGGCGCGTGTGTGTGTCTGCATGTGAACATTTTCTTGTGGGCATGAATACCGGTGTTACACCGAAAATGATGACAATCGAATTTTGTAACCCTAGAGCTCACTGTTTTACAGAATATTGAAATTCACAGTTAACCTGCGTAAGCGACAGCGTCACAAGCGCCTATGCTTGCTCACCTGGCAACGAGCATGAGCTCAATGGAGCACAAGTGCTATGTTGCGTTCGAAAAAGCCTTTTATTAGCCTGTTATTTCCACACTGAAAACACATAGCTTATTACAGGAAAACATGACAATCTTTTATGATACTCAACTGACTGAATAAATTAATCTCGAACCTTTACAGTGATGTGTAACATCTATCTAGCACTAGATATGATGTGGTACACATATGTCAAGCCCTGTTTGATTAAACTCTCATTTTGCCCATAACATTTACATGGGGATAACAGATCTTCTCATACCATTTCTGAGCCTGACTGTCAATAGACCTACATACAGTACATAGACTAAACTGCTTTATCTATTAAGCTATTGTATGAGAGGCCTAAATAGAGAGACTACAGGTTGCCTTTTGTAATATGTGACCTTACTGGAAATATTGTTTTACCAACCAAATCTCTTGTGGGGACCTACTATCACCTTTGTATACACACAGAACACAGGTCACCATTTCTGATGGGGTGCCTGTCAGAATATGTGACCCTACTCCATAGGCGGATTATGATACAATGGGCCCCTGGGCCCGGACATGTAAAAGTCCTGCTCTACCCAGCATGTATGTGTAAATGCAATGGAGCGACATCTGACATGTGGAGGCTGTAATGTAGAGACACCCATGCACAGCACAAGAACACTCAAAGCTAACAGCACAATAACTAGAGACATACATTCTGTATCTCTATTTATGCTATTCCTCCAGTTTTTCAGTAGGACTTTTAGGGCTCTGTTACTGACATGAATGACCAAGTCCTTTGACTATGCGACAAGAAATGCAAAAATAACAACAGCGACTTCAGAGACTCTGGCTTCGGGGCCCCCTGTGCCTGATCAGTAATCCACCCCTGCCCTACTCTTCCTGAGAAGAAGCAGTAGCCATGCCAGCAGTACAGAACACTTTAAACAGAGTGTGTGAGCGACACAGTAAAACACCTTTATCATGCGGTTTGGTCTGGTTGGCAGGAGGAAGAGAAACAGGAGGTCGTATGATGGAGTTCCCTCTCTGTTCCCTCTCCAAACTGACTGACTCACGTACCGTGTCCAAAACACCTGTATAGCTCCCCCCTCTCTCTGACCCCGGACTCGACCACACGCAGTGCACTTTAACATGAAATTATAGTTCTGTGGCTTTTTCATACAAAATAATATCCACTTAATTTTTTTAATCCTTAATTTTACAAAAATACAAAAAAAAAAATTTTTTTAATGGACCTGTTTAGGACAAATTAGCTATGTCTTTTAACCAGGAAAAAGCCTTTCCTGGAGCATTTCCTGTAACAAATGGAACCAGTTGGTAAAGGAAAAAGTGTGATCAACAGAAATCAAAAAGAGAAACAGATTATTCTGGAACCCAATTCCGTCGACATCGACGCCAATTACACCAATTGTGTTGCTATTGTAAAGAAAATAAAAATGTTACAGACTGTCACTTTAATAATAGCACAAAGACACCCCCCCCCCCTCGCCCCATCCTCCAGCACCATCTCTTCTCAATCAACCTTTCCATCCCCACTTCATCTCCTCTCTCCAGCTTCTCTCCAGCCAGTAAATGTCAGAGACTTAGAATAAAACACAGGAGAGAGCGAGGCAGCCCGGAGGCCAGGAGGCCTCATGCCATGACTGCAGCAGCAGCTGCTACAACCAGCTTAAACAGCACGGCCCAGAGGCAGACCGTATGTTGGGTTTAACTGTGAAGACAACAACACAGCATGGATAAACGTCAAGACAAATGGATGGCACCTCCCAAGTTTCCTATGATCAATCCATGATCCTTTTTTTGTCCATCACCCTTTTTCAAATCATGGCCCCCAAAAATAAGTTGTTCACAGTTCATGCTCGCCCATGTAGGCCTACATGTGTGTGCGTAAAAAATGACATGGTCCTGTTGCTCAAGAAAACATACGTGTTTCTGATAAATGATCTATATAATATAGATAATTTATCAAAAATAAAATTTATTTATAGATAATTTATCAATAATTTATCAGAAACATGCATCAATGTGTAAATGAAAACCAGTAATATAGATAATTTATCAGAAACATGCAGGTTTTCTTGAGCAATAGGAACATGTCAGCTTCTAGGAGGTGACATATAGTGTACACAGCCCTATGGAGCTTGTTTCTTTATTGCTGTTATCCATGCCCCCCACACAGTAAGTGAAATAGCCTCATTTAACTGGGAAAGCGGCTCTCTTGGTGTAGGCTAACTGTATATAATTAGTCTCAGGTACAGTGTCACATTCAAACAGCTCTAATGACATTCTGTGGGCTTTGGTGCAAGGTGGTAGAGGGATCGCTCCACAGGGGAGCTGGTATAAACATTGTCTTTACTGGGTGTGGGTGGGCGGCTGAAAGCCAAACACAGTCTCATTCAAATGATCTATGATCCTTTGAATATCCCCGTTCTAAGCAAGGCAAAATATGTATCTTGACATATTTTTCTTTAAATGTAATCCTGTTCTACAATTCTACAATTGTAGAATCATTCTACAATTTATCGCTTCAAATGTATTCTTTCATTGATTCACTCGTCTCTCTCTCTCTCTCTCTCTCTCTCTCTCTCTCTCTCTCTCTCTCTCTCTCTCTCTCTCTGTCATTCTCTCTCTCTTCCACTCCTGCGTGGCAGTGAGCAGGGAGCAGACAGCCTGGTCCAATGGGGGTATGGGCCGTGATGTCAGCAGCGTGCGTCAAAGACTCAGGGGCACGTTTACAATCTTCTTAGCCTAGCTCAGCCTTCCATTGAGATAATTGGGCACTAATCAAATCTGTGCTGCCAGCAGTGTGCCCGTGTGCGCGTATGTCGCTAGCCATGCTGCGCATGTGTGGGGTTAAATGCACGCGTACACACACACACGTATGGAGGTCAAGACAGGGCAAACCAAAAAAGCAACGTTCTCTTTTGTATTCTGGGCTAAAATAATAACATGCACATCATTAGAAATATTTGTGGCTTATTAATTGAGATAAATAAGTCCTCCTGAAAAGGATTTTACCTTTTGACAGCTGCTGAAAAGGCAAGAAAGTAATCATGTTAAAAAAGGATCTAACCTTGAGAGGTCAAACTACAGCAGAACCTTTTAAATACTCCTGTTAGGGACTATAGGTGCACAAGTACAGGTTTCTTGTACTTGTATGTGTGTGGGGCTCATTCAGGTTTTAAATTAAAGAGTGAGGTCAGCTGTTATGCTACTTCATGCTATTTTATGTAAACAACAGCTCCTATATGGAGGACCGAAGCCAGAATAAAAAATAAATACATAAATAAATGACTCGATAAATAAATGAATACGCCATAAATTACATTTCTTTATGCATTTCTTCATACATTTAATTAAAATGCAATTAAATACATGTCTTTATATATATCTTTATTGATTTCTTTATACATTTCTGTATTAATTTCTTCTTCATTATGCAATTGAGGAGGCGCTGCTTTCATGTTCAGCCAAAGCCCCTCTACATACGGCAAGTGAAGTCTTGCCAAGCTCAACGAATGGAGTGTAAACGTTGTGTCTTAGTGTTCTAATTCCAGCAAATCTCTTAATTACACCAATATTGTGCATGGGAAACAGTTATAGATACAAAAAGAAATAAGAAAAGATGGGCCTTTTTCCCCCACTGGTACCCTTCACACGTGCTTAAAACCAACTCGGACATCCTTCGGGAGGAGTTGGTGAGTCTGGAGAAGTGAGATGAGACAAGTGTGAGGTGAACCATTAGCCTGGCCCGAGCCGTGTGCGGGGCCGCGGCCACAGAAACACAGCGTGTGTGCCTCATTTACGTCAGGCAGCAGCTGTGGTTCAGCCCTCCTACCAGCAGCTAGCCAGGCTTCAGGACTGGGAACAAAAAACAGTTGGGGGTGGGGCGAGTGTGTTGTTTATCTCTTATGGTATTGTCAGAAAGCTGACAGGGGAACACCGCCATGCGTACATTGGTAATGCCTACATAATCCATGACATGACATCACTATAATCCTCCCCTCCACCCCCCAGGCATTTAGCGTGCACATGCCTGAGTGATTAAGACAGGTGTATTGTAATGTTTAACACAGGATTATGCTGGTTTTGGCGTGCGTGTGTTTACAGAGAAGGTGTTTCCACCAATAGTCACAAGTGTGTATAAGGGTGTGAAATCACTGGACCACAGTCCCGTAAAACTGTATTTACTGGTCTCACCTGGCAGTGCGGGCTGTGTCGCTGTCTACTGTTTGGTTTGGTGTCATGGATTTTAAGTCGAGACACATTTCACTTTTTGGTACTTTAGAGGTTGAGAGGGAAAACTACACGTGAGAAGAACAGGGATAATGTTGTCAGCAGTATGGAAATGATTTGTATTCAGCATATACTTCATGCTTTTTTCTCATCTCTTTTCATTTTCCTGTTGCATAGTCTAGAATATTTTATGACGTGAAAATATAGAATGTGTGTTTTGACTGTTTATGTGAGAAGGTGTTTGTTGCAGAGATTTTTGGCTCTATTTACTGGGTCAAATTCGCTTATATTTCTGAAGCAACAGAATAAACATTATACAGTGCTCAAAAAAATCCTTTCTGACTGATTCTCTAGTTTTTTGTCTTTGTCACTGCAGCCCACTGTACCTGCAGCCCATTCAGGTTGCTCTGGCAGTCCAGCTCCTCTAGGATGGCACATCCAGACATACCACCGCAAGGTTTGCTGTTTTTCGTCTCCTAGTACAGTCTTAAGAGCATGGAGGAGATACCAGGCCGTTACACGATGAGAGCTGGACAGGGTCGTACAAGGGCATCAACTCAGCAGCAGAACTGTGCGAGGCGGAATGGGAGGAACACTGCCAGAGCCCTACAAAATGACTCCTCACATTCCCCATACCTGAATCCAATTAAGAACCTCTGCCTCGCTGTGTATCTGCCAAGTAGTGCCACAGATTGTCAGGAGCTGACTGATGCCCTGATCCAGGCCTGGGAAGAGATCCCCCAGCACACCATCCGCCGTCTCATCAGGGGCATGCCCATGTTGGGAGTGCATATAGACACGTGGGGCCCAAACACAATACTGGGTCACATCATGAGTTTTAACAGCCTGTGATTTCAATTGTTTACTTTGATTTTCAGTGTGAGTTTGAATCCAGTCCTCAACTTGGTTTGCATTGACCGTTGTTACGTGACTTTGTTCTCAATGAATTACACAATGTACAGTAAAGATTTTGATCTTTAATATATTTCATTCATGAGACCTGATGTGTGATTTCAGTGTTCCCTGAAATTCTTTTAACAGTGTATAAACACTCACACAAACACACACAAACGCTCTCCTCAAGTTGTGTCCTGATTTACCCTTGTGGTTGAAACCAGCATTACAAAAAACATTGTTGTTTTGAGAGTGCATGGACCCCTACACACTCCTCTCTCTCCTCCGTCTGCTCCCTCTACAGAGCTCAGACTCACACCATTTTCTACCACTCCTACAAAAACTGTGATCAGGGGTGGAAATCTGGGGTTCTCGAGGGAACTATGATTAAATTGAGGAGTGCACCTTTAACAATTTACTAGTTAAACACACCAGAGAGGCTTTTGACAGTCACAGGGGTAGCCTTAATAAGCCCCAAAAGGGGTAAACATATTAATAGAAAAATAAACAGACCATTATTTGTTTATATTTACATCTACATCTGTACTAATGCATAAGCATTTTTCATTGAAACAAAGGAGGTTCTTGTTAGTCTAAAGGGGTGATGCAATTACTTATTATGTAAGTTATGTTAGTTTAGAAAAAGGGTTTGGCAGTTGTTAATTTATCTGACTGCTGCGCTTTGTTGTCTGTCTTTCCACGTAGGTGTGGTGTGTGTTTGGGTTGAGTGCAGGTGCGAACGGAACGAGACACAAAGACACGGGGAGAACAAGGAGACGAACCACTGCTCAGTATTTAATACAAAAACGTAGAAACAGCAACACTGTGGTAACTTTCTGGTAGAATCCACAGTCACGAGACAGCCTGTATCCCCAACCACCCCATATATAAAGCCCTCCCGCAGGTGCACATGATGAATGATTCGATTTGAATGGAAACAGGTGCGGTGACTTGAGTGCACAGGGTGAATGGACAGCTGCCGGTCGGTGGTCAGTCCACTGCCGAGGAAGAACAGGAGGGGGGCGCGCCGTTCGTTGGTGCGGCTCCAGGCGATAGGACAATATGGGAATAAGTCATATATCTATGACATACCAAGGGGTTACACAACCCTTTCTTTAGACCATGACATAAATAGGTTAACCAAGCTTCCATACTAAATGGTTGTGGAAAGCAATGTTATTGCAAAGAGCCCACTTTACATGACTGGATGTTAAATGACGCCCTTTGTACTGAACACTGAGAGTGGCTTATTGTTCAATCAAATATGGCGATAGTCATTATATCACAGACTTAAGAAATGATCCCAGACTGGTGGAGCCGTCTGGCTTCAAAGAGACTTTCCGTCACTGTCTCGGCTGCTTCTGGACAGTTCACATTATCTATTGTCCACACCAGTAATAACATTTAGATACATGATCACCCCTAAGCTACACTTTCAAGCTACAATTTCTCTAATGACACGATACACAATACAGTGTTAGAAGTTACTGTTAACATTGCATTGTGGGGAAACATACTGCTGATACTGTTTTACAGTCAAAATGCTATTCTTTACTCTAGATATTCCACTCACACATGACCTAATATATAAATACATAATAAAATGGTGAATATTAAGTCATACCTCTGTAGCTGTATTGCATAAACAAAGATTTGAACAATGGTATACTATTGTTCAAATCTTTGTCATCATCTGCCTGTTATCGGGCTTTCTTATCATAGGCTATAGTGACTTTCACAGTATATAACAACATATCCTATATTCGTAAGCTATGACAGTGATTCAATTTAGCCAGCATTGCCACCTTTTTCAACCCCTCTCTCTGGACTGCCCTGAAACACATAAAACAAGGGTGTTTTATGTGTGCAGAGAGGACAGCCCTCTTCATTCCTGTTCATTTTATTAGTTGCAGGTCAATTATAGAATTGACTTTATTGATTATTTCATTGATTTGTAAATAAATAAATATATATTTAAAAAAAAATGTATATATATATATGACAAAACTGACAAAAAAAAGTGTCAGCACATTTTGAACTTGCCCTGACATTCTGAATAGTGTTGACCACTATTCTACCAGGTCTTATTTCACGATTGCAGACAACTGTGAATATTTTACCTTTATAAGGCGTCAGTCAGCAACATTAACAAGGTCAGGGTTAGCAATTCCACAAACAAATGCTATAGGCTAAATGGATATAGAACAGCATGAAATCCACACGCATGATAAGACAGTATAAGTTTAACTTTTTCAGTATTTTCAATGTTTCAGTCTACAAAAATGCAATTTGGGAAACTTATATTACTCTCTCTTTCTGATGGCAAGAAACCCGGCATGGCCATACTGTAAACGAGCTTTAGTCTCTTTAAATCCACCCACACAACGTCTGCGTCAGAAGCCTGGGGCAGTTAGTATATCTCATAATAACTGTTGTTAATGCAAAAAAATAGTTGGGTTTATACTGTGGATGAGGTTTAGTGATTTAAGGTTATGGAAAAGAGTCAGCTATAAGGGTAGCCATGTGTGGGCTGTGTAAATCAGACGAGATCAATTAAAAGTAGTAGGAGTCAATTTAGAAAATTCGTCATTCTTCTTAAGCGAGATAAAGACAGAGAGAGAGAGAGAGAAAGGGAGATCATCGTCCCCCCCCCCCCCACCCATGTGAGAGCTTTTGCTGCACTGGCGTCAGAGGCAACTGATGTCACCTACAGAGCTGTACACAGCCCCCACCCCCGCCCCCCACACTCCACTCAGCCCAGCCAGTCTGCATTAGCACTGTGCACACTGATCAATCAACCTTGCTGCTCCTGGAGGTCGCAGGTCAGCACAGCTCTTCCAGTGCCTGTCCTACGTCTCTGGGATGGACAGACACTGGCTCGCTGCCTGATTTGTAACCTGATGACATTTGCGCTTGTCCCAGGTGTTCCATTGCTTACTGCAAACAGGGCAGATCTCGTGCAGAGGAACAACGGTGTGAACCCACGAGGAACATTACATTTAGCGTGACATTTAATACAAACAAATCACAGTTTCACAGAGTATGTGTGGGTACAAGTGTATACTGTATTGCTTCATTGAATAACTGCAGTGCAGCCCCTAAAACAACCCCATACAAGTCTTTGGGAGCCATAAATCTTCCCTGTGCCAGAATCCCTCAATACCCCTTTTGTCATGTTCAGATTATCATGAGGAGGTTTGTGTTTGTGTGTGCGTTGGTGGGGTGGAAGACGTCAGGGAGCAGAACAATCATTCTAGTACAATGGGAATGTCAAAGAATTCAGGCTGTAGCAGGTGCAGCTCTGAGATAAGAGAGTGAAGAAGAGAAAGGCAGGAAACACAAATATCACATCTTATTACCGCAGCCTCGGATAAACAGTGACAGATGAAAGGCCCTGCCTCCAAAGTACACTTTTCCATCTGTCCATAGAGCTGCATAGACAGTTAATTAAAAGAAGATGAATTCAATTCTTTATTACTAATTATCACAACTCTTCAGCTAGATGGGATAATTCAATGAGCTGGTGTGGTGCGGGGGTGGAAAATAGTTTTCCAGCATATACAAATCCATGTAGAAATAAATGCCAGCAGCCTCTAAACTGTCTAGCGGAGGTGTTGTCAGACTGCTAATCCCTGCTCTGACACCAGTGTTGCGTTATGTGACGTGAGTTTATGGAATTGAGCATATTCGCGCATAAATGTGCAGTGAATTGTTAAACTCTTTCACATGGTCTCAATAAAGTCCACTTTTGTATACTCTTGATCACTGGAGTTGTTTCTCCGCTGGAAAGCTAATTCGTTTGAGAGTTGTACGAATTCAGCCCTAGAGGAAGCTATTTAATAAGAGAAAGGTTTACCTTTGACCCAAATACACAAATGACGGAAGAGAGAAATGCCTAATGCCTTGTTATAACACATATCCCATCAGCATGCCATCTGTCCTATGTTGACCTTTTTATTTGCAGAGAGTGAAAAAGAGACAGGTTAGACAGCATACATGCATATTTATCCAATGAACATTTTGTCAGCGGCATTTGCATGACTAACATAATCCAGTGTGGATGGATGTTTCAGGAGAAATTAAGGTTAAAGCCCACATGCCTTTCTCTCAGTAAATATGCTAGTAGAATGCTGAAATTTCTAGCCAGCATATGAATTTCCACTAAATTAATTGGACAAATCTCAAAAGAATGTTATGCATGCTTTAAGACAAAATATTAAAAAACTTCTATGATGTAAGCCTACCATAAAAATACCATACCAAAATGCCAATACCATTAAGCTTTACCAATTTGTTTTTATTTTATGCATTGTTCATTGTTCATGTTTTTTTTAACACACTTTAAATTGTGAAAACCTTTAAAAGACCTGCTTCACTTGCTCAGAGTGAAAATGTGGACATTGCACCTACACTAACAGCACTGTATCAAGTGTGTACACAAGCAAATACACATTCATATTTGCAGAGAAAACTGTTATGACGGGAGCATTTCAAGATTGAGAAAGTGGAAAGCTGTTTGTGTGTGTGTGTCATAGGTTGAGGACCTAGATGATCTGACACATCTCTAACTCATGCTATCTTCATTGCCAGCCCGTAGACCCCGCTGCAGTTTGTTGTGTGCAACAGTGACGTAAAGGTGTCTAACACCTTTACGTCACTGTTCATTCGTTGATTAAGAGTTGAGGCAGAGACCAAGAAGTGTGTTTTCTCTGACTGATCCACAAGGTGAAAAGGAGTTAACTCCGACAATATATTTTCAAATGTACATGAGAAAATAATGCTCATCGGTTATTACATAAAATCAAACGTGGACAAATTGGCAATACACCTTGGCCTCAGCCTCGTCCTTCACTCTCCACAACCAAAGGGCTACTGCTTTTGTTGAGAGACACAGAGCTATCTCCCTCCACTGGTCTATAAGACATTGTACTTTCAAGTTTTATAGGGGCAGGTAAGGCTAGTGGTTAGGGTGGTCAACGCCAAAAGCAAGATGCCTAACCCCTTCCTGCTCCGTAATGACTGTTCTCACTGTCAGTGGTTTTGGATAAAAACGTCTGCCAAATTACCTTATTGTAAAAACTGTAAGGTGCTGTGTTTGATTTCATATCATTACACGATGACTTCATAAGTATTGTAAAACCTTATATCTTAGGTAGGGAATTTCCATATGTAGTATATATGTACAATACCTGAGTAGAATTAGTGAGCCATGAAATCCCTCGAGGAAGTAGCCCGCTGCAAGACCATGACCCCGTGTTGTTTGAGTGTGAATCCCAGGCTCACAATTTGACTAAACACACATGCACATGCACACACATGGACCAGGGTTGTGCACCCTTCAGAATTGCATGCCCCAAAATTCCGTTCCATTTCATTTGAATTGAGGTAGCAAGAATGTAGATGCGGGTAGAATAATTTTAATTCAATTTGAATTAAAGGAAGCAGAATGGAAATTCAGTGACATTCAGTGGGTCTGTGGTTGAACCATAATGATAATGATAATAATATGATGCAAATAAATACATAATATTAATTGTTGTACTGGTTGTGTTTATTGTTATTGTGGATCATATTGGTTGAATAGACATGATTTTCTTTTCTTTACTTTTAACAGAATAGCAGTGCCTCCCAACCGATCGATAATACTGACGCCGTGCGGTGTCAGTGTGACTGGTATGAGCAAACAGACAGTTCCCAGATGGGATGTTGACCCAGGCAGATAAGGCGTCAGCACACATTCCTCTGTACTGTAGGTGCGCAGTAAGGGGGGTCACCACACAGGAACTGGTAGATGCAAGAACGCAAGGCTCAGTGACGTTATGTGAAAAGATGAAAAGACAAGTCATCCTATATCGACGTATGGTGGGAATCAGGGAACTGAATGCATCACACTGAATGAGAAAAGGAACATAACTACAACTTTGAAGTAGTCATCATGAACAACTCCTAGATATCTTTTCTTTTCTTTCTTTCTTTATATATTTTTGCTTATGACCTTATAAGGTAGACATTCACACCAAAGACCAATATAGCCTCTTATCCGACAGAACAACTTTAAGTTAAAATAGACACATGAACTGGTAGGCATACAGATAAAGCCTGCAGAGAGCTCTGGATATCCTCTTGCACTGCGACCATCTTTTGCACTCAAGAGATTCTAACCCTCCCATGTGGTTAGGTTAAGGCTGGCAAGATATGTCCAATTGTTTCAGGTCTGTAATTGGACAGACCATTTTCCGCTTCAGGAGTGAGTTACTGAAGTATGGTATTGGATTGTCTTTTGGGTTGCTTTTATGCTAACTTCTTTACACGCTCTGTGCTACAGTATGTAGAAATTCCACAAATCAATTTATATCATTATGTTAAAACATGATTTAACTGGCAAAAGATATAATCACCTTTCCGAGCTTTAAAAATACAGTACTATAATGTGTAGATTAGCAATATACCATATACTTTGGTTAGCAGTGTTTAGCAGTGAGTGCAGACAATGCACATCATCTATCGATCTCGTGTAGATTCTAAGAGCCTTTAAGGGATTTCCTCTCCCCTCCAGAGAGTGTTTTTTAAAAACACTTAATCCTGCTTTAAACCTCGGTGGGATTTCCCTGCTTGGTTTACCCACGGGTGAGTGTCACACAGAGAAAGAATTAAATATAAAGGAAAGCAACTGTGAGATATCCATTTGAGAGATCTTCATATTGCTTGATTGCATTAAAGTAAATAGTGTTTTTTTCTCTAAAGCAACTAAAATATGTAGATAACTAATCAATTGTAGAGCTGCTGTTTACACTAGCAATTCAGTATTTTAATATTCTTTATATTCACTACTATAGTTCATGTCTCTGTGTGATTAATATTACATACAATAGACAGATTGTTATAGATGTAGGCTAACCGGTACAGGCCTATATGATAGATGAGGGACAAGGAGATCATTGGGAATGAAATGCAGCAAAACGTGCTATGTGGTTGGCCAATGAAGTGAGGCATTACATCAGTACAATGAACTCAGGATGACGCACTTCCCCAAGGTTCATTAACAATCCCTTCATTCCTGGTCCTTTGCCTTACCCCAGATCAGCCCTTGAGTAACAAAGGAGGCCTAAATAAGAGGCTCAATTTGGACCAATTTTGGAGGTGGGGCGGCACCTATGAAAGGAAAGTATAATTATGATAATTATTATTAATTATTATTATTATAATAATAGTAATGACACTACTAATAATTATAACATATCATCATTGTATCGTTCATTATAGATTATGTATTAGCGTAAATTATATTATGTTAACTATGTTTAGAACAAATTTGCTTGGATAATTCCTGTATGTCTAATGTCCCTGGAAGGGTCCAATAAATGTGTATCATGAAACAGTTTATGGGTGGTTTTACTGGTGGTCATTGTCTCCCTCAATTGGCAAAATCATGGTTATGATTTACAAAAGGGTTTGCCAAAAAGGTAAAGCCCAATCTATCTTGCATGAATGTAAAATTAGAAATGGGGTCTGGAAACAATATCCAAGATTACGTTAACAAGCTTAATGTATTTGCCACCACATCATATCTTTTATGTAAAATGTTGGTGACGTCATGATTTTCCAAGCCTTGTTGCCTATTACCACCTAGTGGTTGTAAGGGTATTAAGACTATTTTGTTGCTAGTTGTTGAGAAACCGGATGTTTACTGAAAAAATTCTGAAAGAAGTTAAGTTAAGGTTTAATAGACTAGCACTGTTGTTCTCTTCCAAGTCTGATATTTAAATTGTACTACAGTAATATAGGCCTACGTGGGCCTACTACATTATACAATACTATCGTCAAGGTGTTGATACGGTCATGTGTAAGAGCTTTGAACCACTTCATTGAATTGCATTACACAACATAACATAATCGAGCAACGCAAGCCCCGGACCAGCACGACGCTCCCGTGTTAACATAACCAAGGGATCTTTTACATATGCTTAAGAAGCTTCGTTTCACACACACACCCACGTGACTGCTTCGAAATCTGTTTCAAAGGAGTAAAAATGTGCAATACAACTGTGTTGTATCGCCCAATACAACTTACAATACAAGTTAGGAGAGTTTTTTCAAGTTACAAGAGTTAGGTGAGTTTTTAATGGAACCTGCTGCAAAGAGAGGGCGTTTTGAAATGTGGAAACACTCTTAATATATTTGGCTTTTGTTGTGTAGCCTATTTATGACTTAAAATCACACTTGTTATCAGGCAATTATATGGCTTTCTATCTCTAGAATGCAAAAAGGCTATGGTTTTAATGGACCATATATCTCTTGATCATGACTGCTTAGTGATGAAGAGGTTAAATCAATTGTGACTGGTGCGACTGTTATGTTCTAATTCACATCTTTCATATACATTTACATTTACAGCATTTAGCAGACACTTTTATCCAAAGCGACTTACAATTAGTACATTTGTCAACAGTTGAA
>JAOEHI010051642.1:0-18236 GCA_025447815.1 Percopsis transmontana | reverse complement strand
CCCGGGGTTTACTTGAGAGTTCTACTTTTCTATAATTTCATCTCTTTGTGTGTGTGTGTGTGTGTCTGTGTGTGCGCACGCATAGGTGTGTGTGCGCACGCATAGGTGTGTGTGTGCGCACGCATAGGTGTGTGTGTGCGCACGCATAGGTGTGTGTGTGCGCACGCATAGGTGTGTGTGTGTCTTTGCTGAAACCATCTTGGATTCACTCTGAGTGATGGCTAAAGTGCTTTGTAAACAAGTCACGTTAACTATTACAAACACAAGTTACTGTCAAGACAGCCTGTCATTCCCCAACAGACACTGTGTCCATTTAAAGGTGAAAGCTCCTGCAGGGACCATGTTGACTTGATGTGTTGAGGCTTTAAAGTTAAAGCAAATATGAGTGTCTTTTTACCCAGGACTCCACGACCTCTGACCTGATTGGATGTCACTGTTGATAGAAGGGGTTGGAGCAAAGTTGTCTCTTGAATGTTTGAGTCTTTCAAACACCAAAGACCCCAAAAATAGGATGTATAAAAATTATTCTTTGTTTATGAATCATTTTCTTCTCTCAGCTTCTTTGTTTTGTATTGTTTATCAAAGATGGCGGCAGAAGAAACTAAATAACATTCCAACTGTCTCTGGTGTTGGATGTAATATGTGATGGATGAGCCTATATTTAATGACTCAAACCTACCCTGGAGCAGATAGGACCTTGCAATTACTAATATTCATAAATACGGATGTACATGGCTTAAATTCAAGATAAACAAAAGAGAGAAGACAGCATGATGACGAATTTCTTGAGCCCTGGAAGTCCTGACCTCTGGCATTGTTTGTTTAAATAAAGACTTAAAATAATAGGATCAATTTTACAGACTGCCTGTGTCTTACTTTGTTTATTTCTAGAAAACTGACCTCCTGTTAGCTAGCCAGAAGTATTTTATTTACCAGAGCGCGGTTTAGACACAGATCGGTTTATGTAGCCCAAGAAGAAAACAGGATGTGCCCTTTGTTGATCCAGAGTTATCTATCATACGTTAGAACAAAATATAGCTTTACTGATGGCCTGATAGATTATCACAATTCACTGGAATACATGCAAACACATACTGAAACTCCACCTGAAAACCTAAAAAGATCTGCATCTGAATTTACGGTTTTTGATTTGTGTAGTCCTATTATCATTTATCATCTTTGGCTGAAAACCATCTACTGTAGGTGGTTTGCGCACTACAAGTCAGAACACCCAATGAGCCATCTGTCAAAGACAATATAGAGTCTTTGTGCAACAGGCCACATAATGTATGACACTAGGGGTAGCCTTGCTCTTTGAAAAGACTGAAGCAAGCCTGAACAGGCTCTCCTTCATTGTTTATCTCTAGACGCTTCATGACTGTAGGACTATTAGTCAGCCGAACCCTTTGTGTGGATTTCAGGAGGGCTTTGCCATTGCAACGCATCATTATGTAATGGAGCAATTAATCTCGTAAAAAACACACATCCAGTTTATTTCAACTCTTAAACTGGCCACAGAGAATTAGAAGTGAAGCGCGAGCGAGCGATGGAAAGTGCTTTGAGTCTAGGGCCAGATGCTAGGTAATGGGCATGTGGTTAGTGGCAGTGATAGGTGGCATGCTGGGTTAAATAACCTCCGTTGGCAACACTTCAGTGAAGAGAAGTCAGAAAGTTCACAGTGTTACTCCACTGATGTATCCTGGTGCACAGGAACCTCTGGAATGGCTGCAAAATTAACAACCATGCCCCTTTAATGCCCTCCAGTCGGGCATTACTGAACGCTTGATGGTCAAAGTTTATAGCTCTTAATAGAAAATCCCTTCCATGGGAAAACAGCCACATAGATTCCATGTATAGTGTTTGCTCAAATTGATAACAGGACTGTATACTAAAAAAGTAACTTTATAGTCTGTTATTTAATGTTAGCACTTAAAGATGGCATTTAGATTGGGAAGTGTTTGCATTGGCACTCGACTAAAATTGTGTATATCAGTGCAGTTAAAAAGAATAAGCTTTGGGTTGATGCATTCCTTTGTCAAACCATCTCTTGGCTGTCGTGGTGGGATTGTGTGACTGCATGATGTTGTGAAATGGAACATTTCCGCTGCCAAATTGAGAGGCTGATGGAGAAATGTAACGACAGCACCCAGGACAAAAACTAGGGAGAGTACAGTCTTCGGTGTGTTTACGTGGAAACTTATAGTGCAAGTCTAATTTTGTTGATAACTGACGTGCCCCTGGGAGCTAAACGCTAACAAACCTGTGAGGACAGTTCGAATGCTGGCAGATAAACCCCTTATGTTTTCGTGGTGGTGGTGGTGTGTGGGGAATGTTAATCCATCATTGCGTCCCGTAGCAACCACAAATGGCCGTTTCTCAAGACCTGGAGATTTTTGGGATGGGATTTCCCTATAGCTCCTAAATGTTGTTTATTCCCATGCGGATTGATCTGTGTTTAATGTCCTATTTCTAGGTGTTTCTCCAACGGAGAGGATGAGAAGCCTGCGCTCCCCAGTCCGGTCCCCTATTCCCAAACTGGGCAGTCCCATTCCCACTCCTATGTCCGGGCTTCAGAAGCTCCCGCAGTGCACGCGCTGTTGTAACGGCATTGTGTAAGTGCTGTGTATTGTTTCATAATTAAAAGCTTTGATATTATATTTATTATATGTCCAAGATGGAGCGAAACATTTATAATTTAGTCGTGTAGGCATTTTAGTTGTCATGTCCATAGTGTGACCAATTTCTTTTTAAGAAAAAAGGAGCCCACATGATTTTGATTGTTTCAAATAATGAAACGGTTGTCAATGGGTAAATATAATATTCATGTTAAGTCATCCTTCAACTGACACACTTTAATCTATTATTTATATATACAGTATAAATATAATAACATTTAGTTCAATATGAATGATATTCTGTAAATATAATTTTTTAAACGGAGCTCATTTTGATTACATTGGGCAAATTATAGTTTACAACTAAATCCCTGGATGTAAGTGTATAATTAGCTCAATAAGTTAAGGTCGCCCCTCAACCTGAAACAATAGAGCTATTTTATACAGACTTGTGCCAACAGGCCTTTCAGCAGCACTAAGAAAAAAAATTGCCTCCATAAATCAATTTTAATGATTTCTGCAGTTAGAAGACATTTAAGCACGCCCCTTCTCTCTCTCTCTCGCAGACAGATACGGACACACACACACACACACCATGCACCGGTAATTCCCATGTTTAAAAACAGGCTGCAGGTAAACTGTGATGTCATGCTGTTAACTTAGCTGTTAACAAGAGAGCACTGTAGAAGCTAGCTGTGCACAATAACACTGGGAAGTTTATACCAATATTTACACAAGTGTATAAGCACAGTTTGTACAGTTTATCCATCCTGTAGTGTGGTTCGAGAGTGAATGTGTCTAAAAATAGAAGCAAGCTTTAGAATGGAAGGGTCACGATCCTGGATCTCGAGGGAAGCAGAGGGGAGTGTGGGTAGGGGGGGTTATGAGCAATGCTTGGGAGATGCATAACAGTAAAAAAAAAAAAAAACACACTGCTGGTATTCCTCAGATGCCCAGATTCTAATAAGCACAAAATTTCCATAATTGATGATGGAAATTCAGCCTTATGATTCCATCACAAGGCTGTGTTTGCAGGCACATTGCAAACAAGAGTTATAAAAAGATTGCTTTCATACACAAGAGCTGTTACAAGGAAAATTCAAATGCACATTTGGTAACAGCTGATATGCATTTTAAAACACGGCTGGTGGAATGAGGTAGCGTGTATTTACGGAGATAAGCAAATAGGTGGTTACAGTAGCACCATTAAAGTGAGAACGACATCATGTCAACACCAGTGAAAAGAGCTTGCCATTTAAGGATACAGAATCGACAGTGTATTTTGCGGTTTACAGTACTGCACAAGCTTAGTGGACTATAGCATGGCTAGACTCTCTTCATAGGTAATTCAGTAGATATGCTAGTATGTTTTGTTGTTAAAAGAAATGGGTCGAAGCTTGCGGCAGCACCGATCTTTAAGCATCCCTGAGCAATACGCCCCTATCTGCTACTTGTAACTGTACTAAACTGTACTGTAAACTGTTTGGATAAAAGCATCTGCTAAATGACCTATTTGTACTTTTTTAATTGTATACAAAACAAGATTTTTTTCCCCCTTTCTTCTCTTCTCCATACAGGGGCACTATTGTAAAGGCCAGGGACAAGCTGTACCATCCCGAGTGCTTCATGTGCGACGACTGCGGCGTCAACCTCAAGCAGAAAGGCTACTTCTTCATCGAGGACAACCTGTACTGCGAGACGCACGCCATGGCCCGCGTGCAGCCACCGGAGGGCTACGACGTCGTCGCAGTTTACCCCAACTCTAAGGTGGAGCTGGTCTGAAAGAGGGGGAAAAACGGGGTTGCCGACATATGGGACTTATTGGTCAACATGGAATGAAATTAAACAGCTGGAATGCCAAGCTCGGTCAGGTTTGCCTTTTGTCTCATAGCAGTTATGTTGAGAGGTTTGGTTGATCTTATATGCAGTATATGATTCTCTTCCTACTATACAGTATATAGTGATGCCCTTGGACTAACTTCACTATAATAAAATATAGTTTCTGATACAATATATTATGTTACAACATGATAGCCATTTAAGGCTTGGGGAAATGTTTCGGTTTTCCATTAATGCAGGTTTTATTGTCTTTACACTTACACATATTGCTATTCCTGTTTTTGTTGACCGGGTGTTTTACTATAGGTTTTATTCAACTCATAATACTAAACTAGGGACATTTCTGTGTGTCTCTCTCTTTCTCTCAGTCACATTGAACCACGTTGTGTCACATAAACAGGCATCTCAGAAATATGTTGTTAGATGTCTGGAATGGCACTTTTTAAGCATGCAGTTTACCAAAATATATCCCCTTGCAGTAAGAACACTCCACTTCCGCAATAATCCTGACAGTTGTAAACAGTTCTTTTCAATGTGACCACAACAAAAGAAGCATTTGTTTGCTACTTTGACCTTCTGCAAACAATAAAACACAGGAAATTTGAATTTGTGACTGTTTCTGCATGCATAGTTTGAAGTGATGCTAGACACTTCCTTATTGACAGAAACCTGTATTTTATGTTTTGCATCTCAGCAAGACATTTATCTTTTTGTTGTCTTAAATGAGAGTAAAACGTTAGCTAGAGTTTATAAAGGTTGACAACAATAGCCTTTCAATAGCTTTCCAAGATGTATCAGGGCCATAGAAAACACATGGATGCTTCTCTAGGGCATGTGGGACTACTATTCATTATGTGTGGAAGGTTGTTTGACCGATTGGATAAATACTTAACATATATTTTTGGAAGACAAACCAGAGAGTTTGGAAGTATAGTTAGTCCTTTGCCACTGTTAGTTCAAATATCTGGTCAAACAGCCAAGTACACAGACCAAATTAATTATACTACATGAAAGAGAAGGGAAGTGAACAAGTTAGTGAGTATAAGGAATGTCTTTATTAAAATATGTTATCTTTTTTTTAATCTTTTTTTTTCAGAATAGTGAAGAATGGTGGGTTCACATTTAATCCCCTAGTTTTTAGTGCTGGTATCTGAATGCTTGTCCACAGTTTAATGTAAATGTATAGCTGCTGATATGCCAACAAGAGTAGCTATGTTTGTAAATTATGTGAAATTGAATGGCTGTGGTTAGGTTTCTTCTAGTTGCTGAAGTATTGTACATATTTGTTTTGTTGGTTTCTTTAACATATATAACATGCTCATCTTCTGTCCTTTAAATGATTTCTGTATGCTTTTACGTGAATCTTGTGTTTAACTTATTGTTTTACCATACCACCAACACATTTGTTTCTGGATCTTTTTATTTGCCATGTTGTGGTAAAATAAAATTAGACGTGCATTATGATGTGCCTGACAACTCCAAACCAAAATATGTTTTTGCTTTCTTTGCTATTAATTATATTCTTGTGCTCTTCTTCATCTTGTGCTTATCACACTGTGAAAAAGTTACAATTAAATTAGTTTGTGGAGTCTTAAGTCCCTCAAATTACTGTACATTGTTACCACACCAGGCTTGAGAGAGTGTCTCTTGCAACCTAAATCCACAGACACCCACTTCATAGAGGCCTCAAAACGCAGCATAAAATTGTCGCACCACAGACGAGTCATGTTTTCATAGTACCACCCTGCTTGCACCACAACACACCCCATGAGAATACAGTTTTTTTTTTTTGTGTGTGTTGGAATCCACGCAACCTTAAAACAGTTCCAAAAGCGTATGCGTAAAAGTGTATGAGGTAATACACAATGTCATTAAACGTAAATTTTATGGTGCCGTCTTCTCAGAACATGTAGTGATGCTCTTTGTTGATTTTCTAACATGTTTGCCTGTCAAAATTATGCCGGGACATGCAGTGGGTATTTTATCAAATTCAAGTAAGTGAGGAGGCCTCGACAACGAATGTCAGACCTATATGCCATACAGTTGGGATGTATGGCACAGATTCAATGGGGTTTGTGTTATTAGAAACAGAAGGCACAGGGCCTCTTCACACCAGCATTAAATGTCTTCACGCCTTTTAATAACAGCTCGTTCCAAAACCACAGTGAGTGTGTCCAGAAAATGGTCGAAAGAGAAAAAATTAAGAAACGTGAAATGCAGACAATTGGTAGTTTACCATGAATTTGAAAATTAACATTTTTGCCAACTGCAATATCGGCACAACTCATCTACAGTGGGAAACGCTGGGATGGAGGGGTCTTAAATTGACTTACATTGTTTTAGTCGTTATTCTGTCAATCTGGGAGAGTCTGGAACGAGGTCGTCTGTTACAGTTATGTGTCATGCATGAGTGACAAACCAAAGTGCTTTAACCATATTTAACACGACTTAGTTGATGTATTTTTACATGCCTGACACTCTGTCTGTATGCAGGCTACTGTGCTGCAAATTCAACATGCTCAAGTATGAAAACATGTTGGGATTACAAATTGACAAACTGTCACTCCATACAATTAAATGTTTTCCCTATAAGCAAAACAGAGCCAAGGGCACAGAACAATAGGATAATTTTAACAAATTGTGTCATGTTTAGTCTAGTGCGGAGGAATGCAACAATTTCAGTCAATTCAGTAAATAATTTAATATAAAAAAAAAAACTTGATGGAAAAGTAAAGAATAATGGCATACATTTTTATTGAAATATTTGATTTTGTAACATTGCAGTGTACACTGAAGTGACGTAAAGGAAATGCAGGGGGTAGCAGCATAGAAATAATTTGCCCTACTGTTGCAGCTGCTCTATATCCACTATAAAGATTTGTGTAGTTGAAATATAAACATTATGTTGCTCAGTAACAGAGCTTGTTTTTCGCTCTGGGACCAGCTGCAGGAAAATTTGGATTCCTAAATTAAAGGATTTTAAAGTGTGTTATCTGGCAATTAGGGGCAGCGCTACACACAATGTCGGTCGTGCGCGTGTGCATGTCTTTTTCCAGTCGAGGATTTGTATTTTTGTAATCAAGCATGATGGCAGGTTTGTTAAAACATTAACATTTACTAAATGAAATACCTGTGCCAAATCACAAAGTTCAACTCATTAAATAACAAATCATAGGTCAAATGTTTTGTTTTCAAACATAAATAGCCCCACATGATACGGTATGTACCTACAAACAAACAAACAGGGCCAGTATCATCCACTAAAAACACAATACCCAATTAACACTTCGATTACGACACTACCAAAGAAAAATTGAAAACTATCGTGTGATATCTGGTATGTGTTGCATAGTTATTATGTTATGTTCTTTTTCTTCGTTCCTCTTAATATTTAATGAGACGGGTTAGAATGCTGTCACAGCACTTGATGTGGGCGTTTGGCTGTCATTTCTGCTGATACGGTGTACTGCTAACCGACATTTCGCATGCCCGTTTTTCGTACTGCAGCTTTCAAAGCTTTTCAAAGCCAACTTGCCATAACGTTCTTACTTTGTCTCTCTGCCTTTCTCTTTCTATTAATTTCCTCGTTGTGTTGCCAACAGGCATTACTGTCCTTTATAACAACTCTAGCAGAAACTTGCTGGCTTATGAAAAAATTAGCTAATGGTGAATGACATCATGCCATAGCCTCTAGGTGTTGAGTGGCATTAAGTTACTTGATACATTGTGTTATTCTTTTATTCTCCATGATAATAAGTATGGATTTGACTGAACATTTTTGTCCTGAAACCAATAACCCTGTGAACCCAAAACAAAGTACACTGACAATAAAGTGTACTGTATTGTAACAACAGATCTCTGGCTGTTGTTCCTGTATTTGAGATATTTTTTTTTCTGTTGGGTTCACTGGATTTATTTATTTGTATTGTGGTTTTGACCTTTTTGCACTGCAATTGTGTTGCTTTGTTATGTAGCATTTTGTCGCATTATTAAGAGGAAGCTCAAAGGTTAATTCCTTGCATAATACATTTAAAAAAGAAGCACAGATTTTATAAAACTTAACCAGTTGCAGAGAATTTCTTTCTCTCTCTCTCTGTTTTCGATACCCTAGTTTTGTAGATTAAATTCCTGTATCTCGGGACCATGCGGTACCAACCTGTTGTCTGTAATGATCGTGATTTGTGGAGTCTTTTTGGACGAGTGCTAGTGATACCTGGAGTTGAGGACATTGCATACACACAGCAGAGCAGCATTCAGCACATTCCTCTGAAGACATAAACTATAACACTTTATATAACAGAAAGAGAGAGAAAAAAAAGGCCCTCATAGGTAAAACACTGTATAGACAGAGGTGAAGCTAGAGACAGCATAGTGTAGGAATATCCTTATTTCTACAATTAGAAAATAGACTCATGATTTAACATGTCTAATTGAATTCTGATGCTGTTTGATATTCTGACAATCTACTACTGTATGTATTGTAGGCCTATGCTGCAGGCAATAACAGGAATGCTCTTGTTGAGAATCAGATAACAAGCATTAAACATAAAGCATTTCTCACACTCGCTTTCGGCACACACACACACTTATACATGCACCTTTGTGTGTGTGCGTGTACATGTTTTAACTGTCTGCCTGTATGCACATGCATACCAATGAGTGTGTTGTGAGACTTTAATGCCTCGCTGGAAAAGTCACTTGATCCCCATAATGTTTGGACTGGTTTGTGAAGGGAAAAAACAAGAAAAAGTTTTTGCTTTGATTCCCATTAAAACAGGATTTAGAGGAAAAAAGAGTCCTCGATTCTGAGACACCCACAAGGTGACCTTGAACACAATAAATAATACATTGTAATGGAAACATGGACATGTATATTGAGTGAGGCACCAAAGACAATCAAAACGATACATTTGGATTTCCAAAACACATGAAGAGTCTACACCTTCACAAATTTAGCTTAAAGTGAGTTTGAAAACCCAAACATATGGCTTCAGTTTAGGAGAAGTTCAGTAAGCTCAAAAGATTCAGGAACGGAAAATGTTTAACACAGGAGCTAGAGCACATGGTAGCATATCAAGACTAAGTAAGAAATTAACAAACTAAGGCAAACTAAATAGACATGCAAAATGGCTGCTGATGAGTCCCGGCCGTGCTCTGCTGCTTCACTGAACCTCTCCTCGCTGGCACCTCCTGGTGACCTGGAGGCACCATGACAGAAAAATAATCTGTGTTAAATCGTATATACACAATGGTAAAAAGGAGTATTAGGCCCACATTGTAGAAAAAAAATCGGAGATTTCCTTGCAGTCAACCACTACCAGCCATTTCCTCTCCACAAAAGAAGCAATGTCCTCCAAGTCCGTGCAGTTCTTTTGTCTGAATAGACAATGTTTTTTGCACACTCACTGATGATGTGGTGCTGATGTGCCAAACGACTAAATGTATTTTGTTATTAGTGAAACCTATAGCCTACTGAAGTAGACTCAAATTTCGCAAGACACTCCACGTCCGTCATGTTAAGGTGATATTTCCCCTCTAAAATAACATGTAGCCTAAAATTACGACTTTTTCTCATGATATTATTACTTTTTCTCATGAAATTACGACTTTATACTAATAAAATTATGACTTTATTCTTGAAATATTACAACTTGTATCTCATAATATCATCACTTTATTCTCGTAATATTACAACTTTATTCTCTATGTGCCCCTAATACTCCGTTGTACAATGGCCATATTTGTCATACTAGATTATTTACTTTGATTTACTTTTACTCTTAGAAACCTTTAAGTATTTACAGTATTATAAGAGAAGAACATAGGCCTATCCAGACTGCTGTTTGGAACTGCATATTTCCTATTTAAGCCTTTTTACCGTCATCTATAAACCACAAAAAGTTGAGTCACCAACCACAGTATGAAGAGGAAATATTCAGCTGCTTCTACACCCAGAACCCACATACCCACATACCCACATACCCACACGTAAACACATACACACACATACATACAACAAAAAACCAAGTCCACGGCTACTCAACGCTGTGAAAATGACAGGGATTTGTATAACTACAGTTGTGTTAAAATACTGTATGACATGGTTTAGCCATCTGTTCTGGTATTTTCTACATGCTTGGATGAGGCTATGATGCTACATGATCATGTCAGCAATAAGCTCAATACTCCTTTCAGAGGTTGGACACAGGACCGAAAGCAGATTTAATGCTATAAACGCCAAGGCACTCTTCTATTGGCGACCAGCAATTTTACAATTAAATGCTGTAATCCTCATGCAATGATTTCAATCTGCCATAACAAATGGGCTGTTGTACAGTGGACAAGATTTTGTATGTTACATTTTTACTAATGTTTGTTTTAACCTGTATGGAGAACGGGTGGGTGGGATTTAGTGCTTCCTGTAATTCTCTAAACTAGCTAGAAAGGGTTCCACTATGATTTGCGGCCCACCAATCTAGTATCCAATGTGGTCATACCAAATGATTAAAACGATTAGCCCTCTGATAAAATTCCAGAAGTAACCGAGTGTCTCTGAGTACAGTCCACACCATTGTTTCCACCTATTGAGTTTGTGGGTCGCCCTGCCCAGTGAAACATGGAAGCCACCCAGTTAACAAGAGTTTCCATAATATTGACCGTTTTCATCAAAAGACATTTACTGCAACCTCAACAAGTTGTTTTGAATGCCTTTATGATTCACTAAAAATTATTGGCCACTTTTTATTGTGGTTAAAAGTGTTCCTCAAATGCCTTTATTGAGAGCTCTTCATCAGGTTAAAATGCTGGATGAACAATGCCTTGTTTAGGGTTGAGATTCTGGAAATATCTAGTTAGTTCCAATTATACAGAAATGTATTTTTGGATAAATCTGTTGTTCTTGTACTATCTTTACTAGCTGATTTCACCTTTGTGATACCACAAAGTTCCAAACCACTGTTTAGAAAGGACCAGGGTGCACTGCGTTGTGTTCTGGTGCACATTCAAACACGAACACTGGGGTGGACATACTGTGCAGGACAGTTTATCCCCTCTTTTATCAAAACAAAACGTTCACAGCAGTGTCTTCCCTAACATACCTCTCTATAGAGTTCAGTGTCGACTCAGTAACAAAAATAAAATGTTTGATGAGCTCTGCTCTGATTGGCTGGTTTACAGCGAGGCACTGCAATTTTTTAAACACGTCTGAATAGATCGCCACAACTGTCCGAAGTGAACCATGGAGCGTATAGCCATCCAACCTTACAAGCATCGGTTTGGCAGCCTACATAAACGGGAGCTGATATGATGTACTCTGAAATACAAAGTCATGCTTTAGTACAGAGCGATTAGATGTCTTGTCAAATGAAAATCGTTTCAACTTCAGTGGTGGAGAAGCTGACATTGGATAGCATGGCTAGCCTAGGGGTGTAACGGTTCTGAAACCGAGACCGAAACTATGATACAAACGTTCACGGTCTCATGTCATGGTTCTGGAAGACGTAACCATGACACACACCCGCTGCAGGTGCAGCCTGTTGAGCTCTCATTAAGTTGATAATGTAACAAAAATGTTGCATTCTGCGTCGGTTCTGGCAGGCGACGTGGTAAAGCGCAGCTCTCAGCTGACTCCAGCAAACAGACCAAATCCAAACCCTGCCCATATCAGCAGATCGATTTCTACGCAATTGGCAACGAACCCAGATTTAATATAACCCAGATATTTTTTCCTAGTTTTTTCTTATTCATTGGCATTATTAAAATATGCCAAGGTAAATGCAGTTTTCCATTCTGGCCTCTTTAAAATAAATGCACAGCAAAACAAATGAGGGATTTTGGTTTAATAAATAAACAAACTCTCTCCATGAACCAAATAAATAATACATACTGTACAATACTGTACATACGTATTTACATTGCATGGGTCTGAGCTGGCGATCAGTCTCTGCCAGCTGGTAGGATGCTGCTGTCTAATTTCAAAGTCAGTCTAGATTAATGGAGGTCTGTGTTCCAGACATACTGAGGGGCTCTGCAGTTAATTGATGCCCCTGTGATTCTGAAGATAAACATCAGCCTGTGACACACACACACACAAACGCACGTGTCTACAAATAGAAACACAACACACAAACATGCGCTCAAATAGCTGCATCAAATTTCTGTGTACAAAAAAGTGTTTATGTTTAGGCATACAATGGATAGGCATATTTTGTCAACACATAAAGACTCCAGCTTCCAATTACATGCATCACCAATCATTTCCATGGTATGATCAAGTTTTTCCTTTTTCCTATTTTCCAGCTGAAGAAAAGTCCATCTGTAATGAAAGTGTGTGTGTGTGTGTGTGAGAGAGAGAGAGAGAGAGAGAGAGAGAGAGAGAGAGAGAGAGAGAGAAAGAAAGAGAGAGAGAGAGAGATTGGTTTAGATCAGGGAGCACCTTTAAAGAAAAACAGTCTTGTGGGATGAGTGATAAATATACATCAAGCGTATATAGAAGACCTCTCACCCATTACTCTAAAGAGACAACGAAAATACAAAGCTCTAGTTCTTCATAACGCACGTCTACATCTGGCGTTAATCGGGAAATACAGTATTTTTACAGTAAATTCACATCACGAGCTGAAAGCAAGAGGCATATGTGGAACACAAAGTGCCTATGACTCGTCATCAGATCAGCCCTTTCTGCTAAATTACTGAAATGAAAGTAGAATACCATCTTGTAAAAAAGTGGGCTGTAAGATGCCCACATCTGTAGATTTATAACAAGCCCCTCTAAAACTGTCCAAACCCACTTTTATTTTTAAATATTTTATTAATCTCACATCAGCCAGGCTCTGGGTGTAACAGCGGCGTGTGTTGGAAGAGAGTAAGCGCAGCCAGCAAAAGAACACACAAGCTGAATTACGGATGAAACGCTTGTAAGCCTTGTATTTAATACAGGAACACACACGTACAGGGCATAAACCCGAAACAATGCCCAACAACTCCTGGGGTTGTTGGGGAAACTAAATACTCATTAGAACTAATTTCCTAATGTCCTGCACCTGTGGGCCTAATGCTCCACAGGTGCGCTGTGGGGGAAGGAGGCACGATGCGCGCGTGACCGTGAGCGCGCCGATCGTGACACTGGGAACATGGAGCTGGCTGATCTAAGGATACGTCTCTTTATTGATAAATGTGACAAACAAAAGTACCTTCAAACAGCAAGAAATAAACCAAATCGGAATTGCATGATTTGTATTTATCGTACAGCACGGAAACAGCAGTCCACTGTGCCAAAAGGGAAACTTTGCACTGGTGGATACAATATCCATACTCTAAGAAAGTTAAGCAAGAGATGGGATGAAAATAGAACATTTGGTTAGCTCTCTGAGACCATGCAGTTCACTAAACCCAATGTCTTTAGTGCCATTCTTGTAAATAAGTATAATTGTTGTACCGTCTCATTTTTAGCCCCCTAATCATCAAATCAAACTGTGATGAGAAAATGAGGGTCAAATGGGAAGATAAGAACACTGCTCTGTTTTGGTTTGGCTATTGCTAACCAGAGATTTCACCACAGCCAAAACCATAGAGCCTGGGACAACATTTTGAGGTCTGAAATGGCCAGAGAATTGGCTTTGAATAATTGGCGAACGAGCAATAATAGACAAAACTAGAACACTCTGAATTGTTATAAAATACAAAGACCATGGGATGCAATATGTTAGCGTGTGGCTTCAGTGAGTGTGTGTGTCTGCGTGGTACATAGCTAACACTTCTTAGCCGGGTCTGGTGGGAAATTATACCAATTAAGCATAAAATAAACGAGGTCCAACAGACCTGCTGAAGACCTGTGTGTCTGTTTGTGTGTGTGTGTGTGTGTGTGTGTGTGTGTGTGTGTGTGTGTGTGTGTGTGTATAATAGGCACATGTGCTCATGTGTAAATGACCTTCCTAGCTGGCCTACTGAGCTAGATATTAGCTCATATCCTCCCCGCACCACGAGACCATTGGGGATGTCTCTGGCTTGTTATTATTATAAAGTCCAAGTGACGCAATGCTGTCCAGTGTCCAATGCAGTGCAGTTCATTTACTGGACAGACATTTCACCGGGTGTTTTATGACACTGAAAGCTTTGACAAACATTTTATTTATTCACAAATAGGCAAAGCTTAGCTCTGTGGACAGGGACTTTAACAGTCAAAGTTAAAGTCTAGTGGTCTAGGTCGTGGGTTCGAGCCCCAGAGTTGGCCCAACTGTAATCATCCTTGAGCAAGATGCATAACCCCTGTCTGCTCCATGTAATAGCAGCATGAAATTGCAAGTCGCTTTGGATAAAAGCGTCAGCTAAATGCCCGAATTGTAATGTTCCCTGTTTACAGGCTACATGTCATCAAACTAACTATTCCTTATTTTCGGGTCGTCTATAAACGTCTTTCAATTAGTGTATCTAAACAGAGTAGCATAGTGAAATTGAATGTTGGGCTCTTGAGTTAATGTAGAAAAGGGTTGTCCAGATGGACTGCTTCCAATTGAGCTCTTAGCAGTACAAATCTAAAGTATACAGTAATAACCTTTCTAGGTTTGTTTTTCTTATTAATTTGTTTTGCCAGGGATACTGTAGACTCTAAAGGAGACTCTACAGTTATTGTCTTTTGTTCCTTATGATAAAGTACTTTAAGGATTTTCCTTCTTGTTATGTTGTCCAGATGGGCGTGGCAGGGTGTCACCTACTTCAGCCGAAGCAGCTTTTGTTAGATAAGATAATAGGTTTCATTGTCTGAGCAACCCTGAGAGTTTAACAGGTCTAGCTGGCCTCTGGCCACTTAAGCCAAAGGGAGCAGGGCCATATCCACGACAAAGTCCATGGACCTTGACCCTCTTTTATCTCAGTTGCAGCTAAGAAGACAGCCGCTAAACTACTGCCTCTCAAATAAGTTGGAGGGGGCAGGACAAGAGAAAATTCTGATAAGGAAGACAGATGGCAAAAGGAAATAACTGCCATGACCTTAACGTTTAACACAGCCAGGCAGGGTTGTGTCACAACTGGGGACACAACCTAGGCCAGGACTATTTAAGTTTCACGGTTATTTGGTTATTGTCAATCCAGCTCCATAGTTTTCGTCCTACTCCTGATTGTGTTATTGTTTTCACCTCTGTCTCCACTTAGTTATTTAAGCTCCATGTTTCCTGGTTTCCCTTTCTGAGTTTTGCCTCTAGCCAAGCGTAACTTTGTGTAGCCATGCCAGTATTACCAGTTATTTTTTGCTACTCATGTTTTTGCCCCTAGCCTAGTGTCTCGAACCATTGCCTGTTGTTTGGACTATCGTCTATGCCTAGCCCTCCTGTACTGTTGCCTGTACACCAACGACGATTCAGTAAAGCCCTTGTTTGACTCTTTCTGCCTACGTCTCCGTTCCCCTCTGCTACTGGTTCCAAGCTACGTACTTGTTTCAGTATGTGTGTGTGTGTGTGTGTGTGTGTGTGTGTGTTCGACATTTCATAGGGTCTGTGGTGTCGCATGGAGAAACTGTCTAAAATATTTCATGTAACAGCTCCAACATGTGCAAATCTTTGATTGCATCACGGATTTAAGACTTTGGCTCTATGCTTTGCTTTATGACTAGATCAGTTATATTCACATTTAGTAGAACTTGAATGATCGTCAAAGGGAAAATGATGTCATAGCACCATTTAGTAATTAGAATATAGACAAATAAACTTGTACTTTATTTAATATGAACAAAGATCCAACATCTTAAGCTTCATCAAATAAGCATATTGACACATCAGTGAAAAACACATTTTATTACAATATTTATCTGCACTGTGTGAACCTTAAATCCTTGTGTATGGGTGGGTTGACTGTGCAGCTCTAGTTTCCTCCAAACTCTAAAGAATAGCAGGTTGGAATAATTAAAGTCCAACGGAAAATAAAGTGGTACCTGTTTTGGCAGGCAGATGGCAGAGTTTTTTTGGTACAACAATCTACATTGTCGGTACTGATGATCATATTAGTTTAACATCACCAATCAGACTAAAAAAAATGTGTAAAATTGCTAGCAAGCTAGCTTGGCTAACTAGCTTCAATAGATGTCCAAGCAGAATACAAACTTATTAACAAATGTCACTATTCTAGGCTGAATGGTAATAATTGGACAGAATTCACTAACCCATTTCTGCTTGTAGGATAAGTGAAGTCATGGAAATGCTTCCTCAGCAGCTTGAAGCTGAAACATTATTTCAAAGTAATCTCACAACCCTCGAGGGGAGGGTTCCTGACCCAAACTTTGAGAACCACTGGGTTAGACTACCAAAGATCTGGTGCATTATCCTGCTTTAAAAAAGAGGAAGAACCAAACGATAGTACGTTAACAATAGTATTGTGTTCCACTCCCAGCAGCTTTCCACACCCATAGAGTAAAGTCTGAACAGAGTATAAAAGCACCAGCTGTAGCAGTAGGGCAGAGAAGAAAACGTAAATGGAGTCATTCTACCAAAGCAGGCCAACTGCTTTGGCTGCTGCAGGCGTAATCAAATTTTTCCCAGGCCACATGTTCTCAGGGTGACAAGAACAGGGGAGAACTTTCTGTTTTTGTATACAGTTATTAAAGAAATCAGAGGCAGGAAAGAGAATAAGGAAAAGATGAATAAGTGTTATTCCATTTCATGAAAGTGTAATATAACATTTGGCATGAAGTGAAGGAAGACATGGATAAACAAATGCTATTAAACAAGGTCAAAATCTGATATTGTAACCCAACACTAAAGAGATTCATAACATTTTTAGTAATGAATTTTAGTTAGTTTACATATTTTAAAACGAATACAGCTTTATAATCCTGTTAACCCTAATATATCAGACATTTACATGTTGCATATTTATCACAGTAAGGCTGCTGTATTTTGTAAAGTTAAGAGTAAGGGAACTTAAAAGAACCACACTTATTCTTTACTTTAGCGACACCTGCTGATAAATAAAAGTCATTGCCGATGGTGACTGGATTTATTCTTTTATTCCATCATGATCTACTCTGAATGATGAATCAATTTCTTGTTGCTTTAAATGCAGAACTGAATGTGTGTTGTACCAGTAATTCAACACATAGATTTGTATACATGTAACCAAATAATAATGACCAATACAGCAAATTGATTATTATTAGAGTTATTTGTTTAACTTAATTCAGTGAGATTTGCTTATTTATCTATACAGCTGTGGTTTAGCTGGAGTCTTGCTATTGGGTTTGATCCTTTTCATGTTTACGTACACATCAGAATTACCAATAATTAATAATTAACAATAAAACAGAAAAAAATAGTTAAAGGTGCTGTACACACACACACACACACACACACACACACACACACACACACAGCTATATGAGGGCAGAATTGAAAGTAACTACTGTAAACTACTGACTCACTTGGAGAAAACAAACCAATATTCATAAAAAGCATGTCTGTCTCAGAACCCATATTCATTAAGGAATAGATATCATATGGCATTGACTGAAAATGAAATGTTGTGTAACAGATTTGATGTATTTTAAAGCTAAAATGTAGAAGGAAAATTGTTTAATTAAATCTTTATGTATTATACTTGAAAATTACTAACCTATCCTTAATAGATTAATTCTGATGATGTTTCAAAAATGTGTAGATAAGAGAACATTTCAGCCAAAGCCATACCTGAAAATGAATTAATAAATATATTTCAACAAAAAACAAGCGGCTGAAATGGGTTTCCTCAGGAGGGTGGCTGGCGTCTCCCTTAGAGATAGGGTGAGAAGCTCAGTTATCC